>CM053788.1:460667957-460867957 GCA_028749045.1 Cupressus sempervirens | reverse complement strand
CGCAAAGAGGTGGTACATCGGGCATAACACCTTCCATTTGCTTACTAGAGAGGTTACTCCAGAGGACGTATGCCACATATTTTGAGTGTCCTACCATAGGGACCTAGTGAGTGTGATGGGCATGTTTTGATGTTTCATTCTAATTTTCTTTGGTTATTATCATGAGTGATGGCATGAGTTTTTTGTGTGCCATAGGTATATTATGATTAGACCTTGATAGAGGGGAAGGTTGCAGTGTAGGCACTATTTGATGATTTCACCATCCTAGATAGGCATCTATGCTAGAAGAGGTTGATAGATTATTATGGGGATCAACGTCCTATAGCTTGCACAGTATGCTCCCTAGCTGCATAGGCCTTGTTTACAAATATGAGCTAGAAGGGCTTCTCATTGGGCTTGGGATGACTGGTGATGAACCTAGTGGGACACCGAGGTGAATGACATGGGGGCCAATGATTCTAGTAGATATGTATCATGAGCTCCATGAGATCACCTACTACGAGGGACAAACATGTGCATGTGGAGTAGTGTCATCACAAATATAGGCCTAGGATCACATTGCGGTGATTTGTTTGAGAGCTGTACAATTGAGGGAGCATAGGTATCCCTACATATTTAGGTATTCATGGTTCATCCCTCAAACTCATAGCAGGGATGTGACATATTACCCTTGACTATTCAATGAGCTCTCAAGTTTTGAGTGGAGGCCATATAGATTATGTGAGACATGACAAGATGTTGTCGATGAGTTGGGTTACATGTTTTGCAATAGGCCACTATTAGGCCAACATTCTAAGATAGTGGAGTGATTTTTTGTCACACAAGTGTGGATATAGTTCAAAAAACAACACGTGGTATCGATAAAGACTACCATATATGCCAAGTTTAGGGAAGAGGAGAGCCTCAGATGGCTTTCTATATAGGATTATAGAGTAGCAATAGAGGAGACAACAACGCTATAGTGGGAGAGGTAGTATTACCTCCTGGGGGTGCCAAATGTAGGGGTAGATCCCAATTATATGAGGGAGATGTAGAGATATCCCTTCCCTAGGTTTACAGTGCCATATACATTTCCCAGAGGGGCTAGATAGGGGGGTGTACAAAGGAGAGAGAGGGGTGGAAACTTTGTAAGTGCATCAGGTAGTAGGACTTGAGCATGAACATGAGTAGAGATGGAGAATTAAAAGGAGGAGGAGGGGAGGGAGGAGGAGGAGAGATTGGCTAGGTAACCATAGGTGGAGAGACAACAACCAAGGTAGGAGGAGAGACAGGCACCCCTTACCCCAATTGGAGGAGGGGATGATCTGAGAGATCAATGGATTAGAGATTTGGAGGGGGAGATTTAGTAGGCATTGATCACCATAGCAGTCTGAGATCAACATCTCATAGATGAGTAGGCACAAAGTGAGGAGTCAAGGCAAGAACAAGACACAACTAGATGAGAGTTTGAGCATCATGGTACATGAGCCACTTACTACTATGCAACATATAGAGGCATAGTACCTCTAGATTACCAAATTATTCAAAGAGACCCCCTCCATAGTTGCCACAGGCTACTCATGAGATCAGGTGTTAGTCATAGGTCTAGATTTAGATCTAGGTTTTGATGTCATTGTGACATTTTCAATGAATATTTTGAGACATTTATCCAAACTTTGGATATCACATTGTACATGTACTTGATTCATTATGACATAAATGAGATATTGGATTCGATTGATTCTATTGTGTACTTGTCTCTTTTTCTTGCTTATGTTATAGATGTCCTATGGATGTTTCAACACTTTAATTTCCATGTAATCTTTTCATGTATGATCATGTTTTATGTTGATGTGTTTATGGATGTATCTCTCTCATAGATGTTTTATCTCTCATGTTTATAACATAGGCTCATAATTTGAAAATGTGGTACTTGGATATATTAGATATGATGATGAGATTAACCCCTTGTGATGACATGAATAGAAGCATTAAGCTGTTATGAAAGATAAGTAGTGAAAGACATGATCTAGAGAAAGTGAGAGAAGGTAAATGTAGTTAGCTGACACATCCATGAAACTTGAAGAGAGCTCTCTCAACATGCAAGATGTAAAAGATAAGATAAAATGAATCCTAAATTTCAAACTACTACACAAAAGGTGTATTTGCAAGGGACACATATTTAGATCCTAATTTTCATCATCAAGCATTATTTAGGGACATCAAAAGATCATACAATCATTACTAGTATACCTATGAGGATATGAATATGATCTATCAGATAGGCATGTGGGAACCCAACCTAAACATAAAAGTCATATAAGTCAAGATGACTAATGTAGTAAGGTTTCCTAAGTTTGATATAGCAAGGTTACACCTGTATCAAGGCATAAGCATCAGGATAACCCCTGAGTGTGGTCTTACAAAAACATACAAGGATGATACATTGTAGACCCAAAATTTCAAGTAGGACAAGCATGAATGCTCAAAAAACTTTAGATTAACAAAGTATACCCACAAGAAAAAAATAATTTAAACATGCCCCATACCCCCAGTCTTCTAGTCTAGTACATCCTTGAGAGACTATTGGGGAGGGAACACTCAACAAAGAAATCATTATAGACAAAACAAAAAAGAAAAGAAAATCAATCAAGCCTCAACAAGTTTAATGTTCAAGTGTGCATGTGTAAGTCACATGACCACTTCTTTAAGACTTGCATCTGATAGTGAGAAATATCGAAGCATGCTAGATTGTAACTAAGATATCTAAAAATTGTTGAGAAATACTCAATCTCAAGGGGAAGAGTTGAGAAACATTGTTAGACAAGTTTTACAAAGAAGTACCAATGCACAAAGAGACCCTGATAAGCTAAATAGTTGTGTCCCCTATACCTAGTCAAGAGTTGATTCCAAGCTAGGCAAGGCAACATGAAGCGAGTGAGCACAAAGAAGGAATGATAGACATAGGTGCAAGGGTCTCAAGTAGCATCGGTTTCCAAGTTTTCACCACTTGATGATTGTTTTTAGGACTTTTTGTTATTTTGTTATTTTTTTCACTTTTTTATTTTTTTGGTGATACATCAAAGTGCATATTGCTAGGATTGCACTAAGATGATCATTTTTTTAGGAAATTTTCTATTTTTAGGATTTTTTCAGCAGCATATATGATTTTTTGGATTTTTTCAAGATCATAGAATATGTACAAATATCTAAGGCATAAGAGCCTTAGGCATAAAACTTTATCAGATGGAGAATGTTGATAGGCTCAGAGAGCTATTCTCCCTTAGGTGTAGAAAGATGATAGGCACCGGATCTAAATGCAATAGTGACAATGTAGGGACCCAACCAATTGCTTCAAACTTACCCTTATGTTCTCTATTTTGCTAATTCTTGGGGTTCTCTCGAAGAACAAGCTCACCCACTTGGAATTCACGAGGATGGGCTTTCTTGTTATAGCTGGTAGACATCCTTTTCAAATAAGCTCACATGTGGTAAAAAAGGCCTTTTTACACTCATTTAGAGCTTTAATCTCTTGAACTCACATATCCTTGTGGTACTCATCAATGATTAATCCATGTAAAGAGACTCGCAGAGAGGGAATCTCAACTTCTAGTGGGAGGACAACCTCAAAACCATAAACTAAAGAAAATGACATAGCCCAAGTAGGAATATGTATGGTGGTTCTAGAGGCCCATAACGCTAGATTAATTTGTAAGTGCTAGTCCTTTCCCAACTTGTAAACTATTCTATGCAAACAAATTAGCAGTGTTTTATTCGAGGCCTCATCTTGCCAATTCCCTTAGGGACAATATATCGAGGACCATTGTTTCTTAATTTTGAACTTTTTGCAAAGTTTTTTTAGGTCCTTATTTTTAAACTACCCTCCATTAGCAATGACTATGGAAGAAGGAATAACATAGTGGAAAATGATGTGATTCAATATGAATAGGGTAACATGTTTGCCTATTACAGTAGATAGTGGTACAACTTTGACCCATTTTGTAAAATACTCAGTTGTTGTGATTATGAGGTTATGTTTGCTAGATGATCTGGGATGGATCTTTCCAAACATATCAAAGGGCCATTTCTAGAAAGGCCGATGTGTCATGTAAGCAATGAGTTCACACCTAGGAGCATGAATTAGTTATTGTGTAACTAAATTTTTTTACATGACTTAGCATTCCTGACATCGGCTTGCATAGTTGGCCAATAGTAACACACCCTAAGAAATTTTCAAGCAAGTACAAGGCCATTAGAGCATGACCTACAAATTCCATTGTGGACTTCAACCAATGCCTTTTCAGACTCATATATTTCCAAACACTTAAGGAGTGTTCCATCTAAGACCTTCCTATATAAGTCACCAGAGTTGATGGTGTAGTGAGAGGCATTACAAATAAGGTTTTCAAGGATTATTTGGTCATGCAAGTAGGAGAAAATGGTAGAATAGCGAGAGGAATCATGACCAACAATATTGAAAATTACTTGGTCATTAGGGAAGTCATAAGAGGGATGACACAATTCTTCCACTAGGAACTCAAAGTGAGATTCATGTTCTTGTAGTTGTAGGATGGACGCCAGTGTTACCATAGCATCAACAACTTTATTCTCTACACTAGGAATTTTTTGGAAAGTAACAAATGCTAAGTAATTCCTCAAGGCATCAACCAATTTCTTGTAAGGTACTAGCTTTTCATCTTTAGTTTGGTACTCATTGTTCACTTGATTAATGACAAGTTAGGAATCTCCATAGATATCCAATTCTATTAACCTCCATTCTAGAGCTAGTTTGATTCCATTAAGTAGAGATTCATATTCATCTATATTATTTGTGCATGCAAATAATAGATTGTAAGATTTAGAAATGGTATAGCCATGAGGTGTGACAAACAAAATTCCAGCACCAACACCATTTTGAGTATATGACCCATCGAAGAACATCTTCTAGGTTCTGTTTGTAATGTACATGATAGATGCATCAGGGAAGTCAATCTGCATAGGAGAACTATCTGTGATGGGGAACTCAGCCAATTGATCAGCAATAGCCTACACTTTAATGACCTCATGTTAAAAATATTGAAAGTTAAATTTAGAAAGAATTGTCATCCATTTTGCTGGTCTACCCAAAAGCACAACCTTACTCAGGAGATATCTCAAAGGGTCAATTTTGGCAACTAGTTGTGTAGTATAAGCAAGCATGTAGTGTCAAAGTTTTTTTTGACACAAACACTACAACTAGACAAAATTTCTCAATATTTTTATAGTTAAGCTCATAAGAGGCCAATGTATGGTTGATGTAGTATATGGCTCTTTCTTTCCCATTTTCATCATGCTATGCTAACAGAGCTCCTAGGAATTTTAAATATAGAGAATCAATGGTTTCCCTTGAATTAAAGGCATGAGAATAGGTGGCTTTGATAAATACTCTTTAATTTGAACCAAGTTTTTCTCACATTCGTCATGCCATATGCATGTCGATCCTTTGTGTAGATTTTTCTTAAATGGTTGCGATCTATCAGCTAATTGAGAGATGAACCTCCTAATATAATGAAGGCATCCTTGTAGACTCCTTAGTTGACTAATATTCTTTGAAGGTGGCATCTCAATGATAGCTTGCACATTTTTTTGATCTACCTTTATCCCTTTAGCTGAGATGATGTACCCTCACAACTTTCTAGATGTGACACCAAAAGCACATTTTTTAGGATTAAGCCTAAGTTGAAACTGTTCCATATGGTCTAGTATTAAACTTAGGTTGACAAGTGAATGTTTCATTGTTTAGATTTTTCTAAGGTATCATCACATAATTTTCTATACTTTTGTGCATCATATCATGAAATATTGTGGTCATAACTCTTTGATATTTAGCTCCTACATTTTTAAGACTAGAACACATGACGTTCCAACAAAAGGTTCCCCATGCACGTGTAAAAGCCTTTTTCTCATGATCCTTGGGAGCTATTTTTATCTAACTATAGCTTGAGAATCCATCCATGAGGGACTACATTTCATAGCTCGTAGTCATGTTTACTATCATATCTATATTTGGTAGCAGAAAATCATCCTTTAGGCATGCTTTATCTAAGTCCCTAAAATTAGTCCAGACATGAATGCATTCATCATTTTTGGAAATAGGGACAATGTTTGCGATCCATTCAGCATAATCAATAGCTTTAATAAATTTGGTGCTCAAGAGTTTTTATAACTTATCTTTCACAAGTAGGGCCACAAGTGGATCCATCTTTCTCAATTTTTGTTTAACATGCTTGATGTTAAGAGCTATAAAGAGATGGTGCATGATAAGATGTGTATTGAGTCCAAGCATGTCAACATAACTCCATGAAAAATTGATCTTCTTCTCCTAGAAAAATAGAGTGAACTATTCTTTTTTTCTCTGCTGATAAGGATTGAGCCACATGTATGATTTTAAAAGATTACATGGTACCAAGATTGATTGACTATGTCAGTTCTATCAAAATCGATGACCTATCCTAGAAGTAGCTTGGGAGACTACCCAATACCTCACCCTTAGGCACCTCAAAGAGGTTTTCACCCTCAGATATATCTTTTTTAATTTTTTTTTTCATTTTAGATACTACCACAAGGTAATTTTTTCCATATGAGTGCTTATATTTCATTTTTCTCTTTAATTTATGACTGAGGTATTGGATGTCTATTTTGGTCATATTGACTATCGGTTCATTGGTAGAAGACACCATGGGTTCAATGGCATTTAGGTAATGTGCAATCTCATAATCATTTTGGAATGAGGGTAGCTCTGGTCTTTGATTTTGACTAGACCAATCTATGAGATTTGGATGCATGAGTGAAAGTGAGGTGGAAGGTTAAAGGTTGTTGATACGAGAGGAGTTGTCTCTAGTGATGAGAGAGGTAAAACTTATAGAGAAAGCTCCAAAGGAGTCTAAATTAGGATAAGACCTAGAGACATCAACATGGTCTACTAAGACAAGTTGTGAATCCAACTCATTAGAACCTACATGAGACTCATCAAATACGTTCGGTTGGGTAACATGTGCATGTATTACATCACACCCAATTCACAAGAAGCATAAGAAATAGACTCCCACTCATATTCATGATAGTCAATGCTTTGATCATGATCTAATAGTTTAGCTATGTTTCTTTTAATTCTCCCCATGTTAGGATCTTCATCATTTGACTCATCAAATTCAGGTTGTCTAGATGTGGATTCTTCCGTAGTATTATCATAAAATAGCATATCTTCTCCCAAAATAAGGGAGGTAGAAGGGGTGAAGTCCTGTTCATGTGTCAAAGTAGTAGTAGCATGTTGAGTATCATCTTTGAACTCACTGTCAGTAGGAATTGCTCTATCAAACTTTGGTAAGTCATCTTTGACACCATACCCTTGACCTGTAGTATCCTTACTCTTTTGTCCCTTGGTGTGATTTAGAGGTTCAACAAGAGCATTCTTGTTGTCATTCAAAGGTCCTTGACCTTGATAACCCATTTTTGTCAAAAAATTGTAACCTTTTCCATATCTCTTGGGAGAAATGGGGGTAGTCAATCTCCAATAGATTGGTCTTATTTTTTAGCTTTTAAAGAAATTGAGGATTGCACAAAAGTACCAAAGACAGTCATAGCAAAAATGAAAGGCTTCATTTTCTCATAGGGTTTCCCATAGGACTATGGGGAAATAGGTAACACTATGATGGAGTCTAAAGTGTACCCCCCCATCCCAATACTCATCATTTTTAGCTTCTTTTCACACTCTATAAGAGATGGTTTAATGTCACTACAGGGTTGATTATGGGGTACTAGTGACTCTACAACTATAAGCATGTTGATGGACATAGAATTATCTCTTGGGATCACTATTTTTGCACCATTGAATGGAAATTTGATACATTGATGATATGTTAATGGTACAACTTACATATCATGAATCCATGGGCAACCTAAAAAATATTATATGTGAGCGGGATATCTAGAACTTGAAATACCACATCCTTCTCAACAGGACCCACATAGATAGGAAGGACAATCAAACCTTTGGAAGACCTTTTAGCCTCATCATATGCTTTGATAGTGATAATATTTCTAGGGTCAATAGAAAATTCTAACATTCCTAGTTGTTGAATTATGTTAAAGGAAACAATGTTTAACCCAACACCATTATCTATCAGGACTCTTCAAACTCGAGTGTGATAGATTTGAACTTCAATATGAAGGGTGAGATTATGGGGATGACTAAGATACTTGTCATCTTCTTCAAAAAATGTAAGATAATGAGGTGAGGAAATATGGTTAATGATAGCTTGGAATCGCTCAACATTAATATCTATGGGAACATTAGTGACATGTAAAGATTTCTCTAGGATCTCCTTATGCAAAAGTGACAACTCTAGCAACTCAAAAATGGATATTTGAGTAGGGGTCTAGTGCGATTGACTAACAAGGTCACAACTAGACAGACTAGGTGGAGCCACTTGTTTGGCAGATGAGGTATTCTTGGGATCATTAGCCACTTTAAGAACAACTTTAGATTTCCCCCTAGTGACAACATTTAAGGTTTCACCATGCAAGGAGGAGGAATCTACCACCCTAAGAGATACCCTAGGCCTAGTGTCTCAACAATTTTGATGAAAGTTGTGTGTTCTCAAGACTACCTTAGGCTTCTCATCATTAGTATCATAATTGGGTACCTCATCAAACTTAGGGCCCCTCACATAGATGCTTTCACTTATGGGCTTAATCATGTTGATCACATTATTTGTGTTAGTATAGGCATAGCTAACCTTAGTGTCATTAACCTTTTTTTTGGCTTTGGATGTTTCTTGTTTTTCATATTTAGGCAATTTTCTTGAAAGCCTTGTGATCAAAGTTTTTGACTAAGCCATCCGTGATGACTTTTCCTTGATCAATGAGATCTTGGATGGTATCCTTAAGTTTGAATAAATTCTCCATATTATGACCCTTTTTCCAATCATAATTGCAATATTTGTCATCTCTCCACCAATCATGTTTGATGGGTGGGTTATAGGGATGTGAATTGTTGAGAAACATGATGAGCTTGTTGGCAAGAAGAGTGTTTAAGACCACCTCTTATGAGTCAACCATGGATGTGTAAGTGTGTCTTGGTTTAGAAGACCTCTTAGGTTTGTCAAAATATTGTGGTTTTGAGGTCTCTTGTTGTTTTGTAGCATATATGGCATTGGATAAGTAAAGGCTGATTCCTTAGTCTTAGAAGCATCTAAAACTCCATCATTGACTACATATTTGTTTTTGTTCCAAGGTTTATCTTTGTCTTTCCCTTTTCCATTACCATTTTTGTCTTTATTGAGAATGATATCACCCTTTTTGACAACAACATCCTTGATGCGATAAGCACTTTCAACCATGTCATTGAATGAGGTGAATAGTTATTTCCTAAGATCATAGTATAACTCAGGCACAAGTGTGTTGACAAAGATGTTAATTTTCTCAATTTTAGGGATTTTCCAAGGATACCTAGAGTACAATGATCTCCAAAATTGTAGGTATGCAACAAATGGTTCCTCTTATTTTTGTTTTATATTGCACAAATCAAATATAGTAATGGGATGTTGTATATTGTAGGAGTATTTTTCATTAAATCTTTGTGCAAGTTCATGAAATGTCTTGGGGCGGGGGGGTGGTGACAATTATGTAAACCACTCCATAGCTTGTCCCCTTAAGCTTCTAGGAAATATCCTCATGAGATATGTATCTTCATGCATAAAGTCCATGCTAAAAGCATAGAAGTGATGTACATGGTCACCTGGATCACCATTTTCATCATATTTATCATACTTGGAAATCTGAATATCCCTAGGAAATGGTACCATGTAGAGATTCCTATCAAATGGAAGAGTGCATATAAATTCCACAAAAGATGTTTTAGGTTGGTCTTTTTCCATTTGTAACTATACAAGTTGACTTCTTAACTCTTGCATCTCTTTTCTTAGGATCTCAACCTCAATTGGTTCTTTTTTTTGTATGATCCTTTGAACATCATATTCATGAGGGAGTTTCCATCCTTGAGAGGTCATGTATTGGAATTATTGGTCCCCATGTTTCTCTAAGGTCTTTAGCATGAGTTTTTAAAGGAATTCATCTTATTGGAATCTCATAAGATCCTTACTATTAACTTCATTATCCACCTCACTTTTATGGTGCGATTGTGAGGGTCTAGGTGGTGAGGGACATGTCCCAATGTGTATTCTTGGAGACCTTGGTGGTGTGTTATTTCCATTGTTGCCACAAGATGGGTTCTTCATGAAGGGGTTTTTGTAGATACTATGAGCATGTCTATTCCTGAAGTCATGTGGACGAGTGCTAGTTTTGGCATGTTGATAAGACATCTCTCTAGTGGCCATGTACCTAGCCTCTTCTAGTATTTCTCTATCTAGCCGAGCTTGTCCTTTTTGTGCAAAAAGGTCCTCTAGGTAGTGATTCCTCTCTTTAGGATTCATGGTGAGTAAAATGTTGTCTCTAGCCCTAGAGGTGTCAAAGGGGGTATCAAAAGGATTGTCAAAGCAATATAGTAGATTATGCCAAGTTGTAGTATTAGCCTTGTCCTACCTATCAAGGAAAAGTTCTTCCTCACAAGTTTTCTTATGAGGACATCTAGTTAGAGTAACCAATTGTGCGAAAGTGAATAAGGGATGACTTCCTTGATCAACTTGGAGCTTAGTTGCAACTAACATGTAAGGATAAGTCTTTAGCATAATGAGATAAAATAAAGCCTTTTAGGGTTAAAACTACTATAGTCACAATTATCACTTGTCAAAATATAGAATGGAGCAAGAGGCTTGCCAAGAGAGCTCAAGAATTTATAGCACTAATGATTCTAGCCAAGAATTGAGGAAGAACCTCGATAACAAGTAGTCAAGAGAATGAGGTAACTAGATTTTTGACAAGTGAATAAGAGTGATGTTAAGTTCATATCCAAGAGACTAAACCCATCTTTTCAGCTTTAGACCATACTAGATACAAATATTTTGGACTAGACTATGGTAAGATGAGGCAGAAACACCCCTAATTCAACTAAGACACAATCTAGACTCAAAATGAAAGTAACAAGAACCAAGTGATGTTTCATAGAAAAGAAGGAAATATAAGTTCAACAAATATGATCATACAATATTTCATACAATACTCATGCAATAATTTTTGGGCATATGATATTTCTTGATAGGGAGTGCGACATAATCTAGCATAGGCATGCAAAAGAGTTTGTGCATTAATGCAATACTTTTGCATATGAAAAGTTTTGTGCACTATTTCTCAGAAAGGCGTGTGATAAAGGGTTAGTAAACCCTACAATGTGTGACTTGTGGCCTAAGATATCTATGTTTTAGTTCAAATTTTTGAGCATTTTAGGTCAGAATAGAGTAGTGAAAGAATAGAACTTCAATTTACAACTATAAATACAATGGTTTAAAAACAATTGGGGATATGAACATGTCTTCAAATAGTAGAAAAAAGAGACAAAGCAACCTTGCAAACATAAGCACTTGTGATATCAAAAATAAAATCCTATGAACACTAACGTCATATGTATGTCCAAATTGTTTCCATGGGTCTATTACATTTGAAAAAAAATTTCAATCATAACTAGCTAAGGTCATAACTCATTACTCAACAAATTGGCCCATGCTTGATGCCCACTTGCCTCACACAAAGTGGTTTCCCACAATAGATGTTAAATTTGTCAAGGAGGTGCCATTGACACAACCAGAGGGACACAAATGGTGAGTGTAAAATATTGGGGCAATCTGGGTAATCTAGTAGGATCGATCCTTGAACCAAGATGTAAATTAGATAAAAAGAATAGCTTCTAATCCTACGGTGTTTAGAAAGGGTCTTGTTCACAAAACTCCTCTTGCACCTATAAATGAGACACCCTACCTTGTGGTAGGTAACAAACGTCATGGCCACAAAAGTATTGACATTAAGCATTCTTTCTTAGTATTTTCCTCATGGTCCCAATCCCACAAGTACTTCTACTAAACAAAGACATATGCTACACCCCCTAAGGATTTAGCCTTTTTCAAGGGGTTTATCGTTATAGTGGGTCGAGTTAGCTCAGTTGTGCTCATTCACACTTTGGGTCATTCCTATTGGTATCTTTCAACCAATAGTAGGTCCTCTAAAGGTAATACCTCTCTGAGAGATAGAAAAAAATGGATCTACACTAAGAAGTCAAGATTTCTGATTCACCAAAAGGGTGAAGAACATACTCTCCTATTCCAAGTGCTTCCCCCAAACACACTAAGCAAGGTTAATTAAGACCACTGAAAAGTGGAATGTGGCACTCACTTTTGAGACTCAATGAAGGGTCAATATTTATGATTAGAGCATACTCTATTACCAACAAAGATACCTACTCACAATTTTTATGTTCCTATGAAAATAAAGCAACTAGTATATGCCACACATGAAATGAAATAAAAACAAGCACACTTGGTTTGTTTGTTTTTGCTTTTATTGGATAGCCCTGTAAAATATTAGTAGCCCTTTTTAGCAATTGTCTTTGACATGCGTTCTTTTAATAGATAACTTTGCAAGCACCTAGGCAACCCTACAAAATGAATGAGTTGGCATATTAACAAGGGTTAGCAAAAATTGTAATGAACTTGCAAGCTACTGGTTAGACAAAAAATAATTTAGAAAATTTGAACATATATGTTGTAATGACTCAAAATGTCAATCAAAACTAAAAGATGTCCTCTGCCCTAAACCAAGCGATACTTTTAACTACACAAATGTCGTGCAATACTTCCTTGTATGGCTGAGTGATATTTTAGGCCCATGCAATACTCTATGTTAAGGAGGATAATATAACCTATAACTATGGTGTGATAGAATCCCACACTGTGTGTGATATTTTAACTGGTAAAGTATTACACTAGTATATAAAAAAATATCATACAATACTGGAAAAGTATTGCATGATAAATTTGTTAGAAAAGAGAAAAACAACCAAAAACATAAAATGTAGAAATGATAAAAGCAAACAAAGAGAGGCAAAACAAAGTTATTCTACCCCATGGTGGGTGCAAAAAATGTACACACTAGAAAGTGCCCTTCTCTAAGTCCTTCTATTTGAGAGTTCTCAAGGATTGAGAGTCTCAAATGGCAACCTAAAGCTCCCTAGTCATGGAGTGCAAAGGAAGGCAAATAGAAATGAAAATAGCTCATAGAGGAGCCTAAGGAATGCAACCCCTTGCAAGTACACCATGAAATGAGAGGTTCAAAGACAAGATCAAGAATTCTAGTGTCCAAGAAATACCATGAAAATGCTATGCAAGATGCAACTAAACTAATATGAAGTGCAAAGAATAAAAACTAACCTAACAATATGAACGTGTTATAATCCCTCTAATTAAACTAAGTGTTCTACTCTATTGCATAAAGGAAGCTATGCTAATGCAATATGAGACTAAGCTATAATGCTATGCAAGAATGAAGATGAAGCCACAAAATCCTTCACAAGCTCCAAGAGTACCTTTAGAAAAACCTCCAACATAATATTGATGCAAAAAAGTTGGATTCTAGATGAGGATAGAGCTCTCCATTTTAAAGAAGTACCAATAGTGGAGATCATGAGGCAAGAAGATCTAATCAAGGATGGAGGGTTGACCTTTGCATGATCCATTTGTAAGATAATTTCCCGCAATAAGAAAGAGTTTACTTTTGCATCTCCATGTGAGACAAAAAGTCTTTTATTTTATTTCTAAATTTGGGAAAAATCTTTATTTGTGCAACTTAGGATAAGTGGTAAACGATGTCTTCTTATTTAATTAAAGGGGGGACATGTTCCTTTTAATTAAATGAGAACTTTAGGATATAGTGGTCAAATTATAGGATACAATCAAATATATTGATTTTTAAAGATTTGATCTAGTCAAATGATTTAATAATTTAGCAAAAATGCCAAGAAGGGGGATAATGATCTAGATGACCATTTTTGGGTGATTACATTGTGCAACAAACCCAAGGAATGATCAACAATGATGTTAGCATTGATTTGAAGTGAGCTAGTGAATGCAACTTCCCATCTGGTATCTGTCCAATCATATGAACTAATAATGACTCTAGTACACCAATACGTACCAAAAGAGAAGGTGGTCAAAACCCAAATGAAAAGAAATTGTGTTAGACATAAGGACACAAAACATTGAGAAGGTCTTCCATCTACCAAGGGTGGATCAGTATTTGCAGATCACTTATGACATGGCAGACCAATGGTATAGGGAGAAATAGTTAGAAGTACTTGATCTAAATCATTTTGTCAATTCAAAAGACAATACCAAAGGAAGAAATAATGGTATTATAAACACATAAAAAAAAAATCAAGAATGCAATTTATTCATAATATTAAATAAAATTCCATAAATTGTGGACAATCTCATAAGTGAGATGTATGCCTGCAAATCAATCAAATTTGGACAAAATCATGGAGGAGTTGTGTGTTCAAGCTCATAAAAGTTGGGCAATCCTATGGTTGAGATGTCTGCCCATGAACTCCATATATAAGATCTGATACAAATTGGCAATCTCAGCAAACAAGATGTATGTCCATATCCTTTGAATCTTGAATTCAACTTGGTCCTCTTTATAGATCTTCATGGAAGTTTAAAGGTCCCTTATAGATTGATTAGAGAAAATAATTAATTGCAAGATTTGATTTAATCAAATATACCAGTCAATTCTGATCATTCCTCCCCTTTAACGAGGCAATGGGCCCCATTGTCTTATCATAGTTGAGATAGAATAAAGATATGTTGTCAATGATAATTCTACCAATTCATAGATCTATTGATATATTGGAGTACCTCCATATGCAACCACCACTTTAAGACTAGTTTGATAGGAGAAATTTCTAACATCTTGAAGTATTTGAGAAGCCAATTCTATGGTGGGAGAAAGAATAAGGGTGGATGGAAAGGCCCCATGAATGTCCCGGGGCTTGGCCTCCCAAAATCCCTGCAATTATGGCTAGTGTTAATGTGCATTCACATTGCCGAGCATGACAGGCTGGTGGAGAGAAAGAAGCTTTTCTTTTCTTTTTGAAGAGGACTTGGAAGGTAGAAAATGTGAGGTTTTAGATTTCAAAGCTATTGAACTTATCACTTTGGGCTGATATTCTTCCCTACTAACAAGAGTCTTCTCCTTTGGGGACACTTTTGAGGAATAGACAACTAGACTTGAAGATGTCCCTGTTGCAGAGGAAGAAGACTTCACTAAAGTGGAAAGCTTGATTGGAGAAGGGGTATCAGAAACACTTTTATTATTATTGTTATCCGTTCATAGGTTTTCCCAGTTCATGTACTTTTCCATCAACCCTCTCTTGGGTTGTCATTTCAATGAGAAAATTCAAAAAAATAATATATATGTGTAGGACAAAAGAAGATCCAAATAAAGCTACAAAGGGTGACTGACTTGAAATGGAAAGTGCGCCCATGCTTCAATTGAACTCTTTAAATTCAAGGTCAATCCAGCCATACAAGATCTACTACAAAATCTTCTAAAAGGGAAAAATCCAAATGACCAACTTAGATTTTATGTTGAAAGCAATCTTCCTTACATGAAACACATGACCCAAATCACATGAAACTCTATAAATAGAATACTACTCACTACAAGATTCAACCCAAAGGTGACTCATTCTAGTCTTTCAAATGCCAAAATCAAATCCAATTCAATTGCACAAGTATTGGCCCCAGATTAGATGCGTAGATGGTCTAAAAAGTGATGATCTAGACAAGACTCAGCAATACAACAATTGGGACTTTTAAAACTTGAAAAACACACCAAAAAATCACAAACTTTTTTTCAAAATCCATTGCGTTCAAAATCTAGTTTGAAACGTATTCTTTTTTTCTACAAATTATTGGAATAGTTTTATTTTACTAGCTAATCTTAGAGGAGGAGTTTTATAGGAAACTAACATGGCACCATGACTTCAAATTGTTGTAGAGAGGCACAAAGCTTGTGAATCTTATGTGGCATGGTGTTGTGCTACAAAATAAGAAAATTCCAACTTCCATTGATAACAATTTGGAAAGAATCTTGGTTTTGATATCACTGATCTGAATCATTTTGTCAATTCAAAGGACAATACCAAAGGAAGAAATAATGGTATTATAAACACATAAAAAAAACAATATCAAGAATGCAATTTATTCATAATATTAAATAAAATTTCATACTATTGTGGACAATCTCGTAAGTGATATTTATTCCTGCAAATCAATCAAATTTGGACAAACTCATGGAGGAGTTGTGTGTCTAAGCTCATAAAAGTTGGGCTATCCCGAGAATGAGATGTATGCCCATGAACTTTATAGGAGTTGGGAAATCCTGTGGTTGAGATGTCTTCCCATGAACTCCATATATAAGATCTAATACAAATTAGCAATCTCAACAAATGAGATGTATGTCTGTATCCTTCCAATCTTGAATTCAACTTGGTCATGTTTATAGATCTTCATGGAAGTTTAAAAGTCACCCCATCTACATTCTCATTAGAAATTGAATGGACAAATAAAAATTAAAAATTCATTACAATTGATTAGAGATAATAATTAATTGTAGGATCTAATTTAATCTAATATGCCAATCAATTCTGATCAGTACCTCATCACTAGGTCACCTTTGAACCAAAGAGGTGGGAAGGTTGACATTACCCTAGGATAGATGATCAATAATATTGGTTAATCTATAGTCCTTTTGAGTAGAGTCATGGGCCTCCCAACAACAAGCCAACTGGAGAACTGGATGGTAAATTTCATAGAAACCATTATGACATGAAGGATGCTAATTGATTAGGCTACAATCCTTAGTGACAACTTGGATGAGCAAATCATCTTAGTGAATAATGACCTGCAATTCTACATGACCTCCTATGTGATGTATCTCTTAGGTGCAAGACCAACATATTATTCTAGTTTGGTTAATAGAGGGAGTATGCAAGATGAAAATGCATGACGATACATAGTTTATCCCCAATTTGTGAAAAAGAAGCTTCCTTTTAAAATCCATAAATAAAGATTGGTTAGTGATGGATTCATCTTTTCTATTATTTAGTTTATCAAAGGAGACTATGTTGAAAGAATGCCAGTAGAAGTGATAGCTTGAATATCACAAATAGGAGCTTATTTCATTTAGTTTAACACATTCACTTATATTTGGGTAGATGGTACCCTTATATGTCCAAAAAATACCCCTCAGTATCCATCAGAAAGATTGTTACTATTGGAGATAGTAAGGCAACTGGCCTCAACTTATGATAGGGTACAAAAACATCACAATAAGACATGGGTTTGACTAATCACCATTGGGGTCTTTGAGGTCAAATAAAAATAGGGCATAGCCACTTTTGACTCTGAATGGGATCAATACCCCTTAGAAGATTATCTGACACCTTGCCCCTACTTTGACAATATTGAGATGGTACAACATCTTGTGGGGAAAACATTTATACCATACATGGAAATTGAAGATCACTAGATGAACTGTGTAGATGACTAGGTTGTCTAGATTAGGGACTATTGCAAGATGAGTTTACAACTGGCAAAAATGATTCTTAATTTGGAGGTACCCCTAAAGATATGGAACAAGGATACTCATGATGTGATGGATCCACTATACAATAGGGACAAGAGCTATGAATGATCCATTATGAATGCATAGATTTGTTGATAGGAGAATGATGATATCCATCATAGGGTCTAACATGTTATACAATTAACCAAGGAGTGAGTTAGGAAACCTTTTTGCTTGGATGCAACTCCCCAAGCCCCGACTTTGCAAGAAACTACCTGACGAAAGAAGGGTAAAGGAACAAAAGTTACAATTCTTATATATCTTGTGAAGTCACCAATAAGGCCTAAGACAATACATCAACATAAACAAGAAGTGGAGTACTTCTAGACCAAGGGGGTAAAGTGTTGGTGTAAATATGCATTTACTATTTATACTTTACTTAAGTTTACTTAGATTAATGCATTTACATATTAGTTTTCATGTAGACACCTATGAGTTTGCATATTCATATGAGTTGTTATGTAGACAACATAGTAGTTTGTACTCCAATTGAGTACATGTTGTCTACTACATCTCTTTACATGATACACATTGTACTCTTATCATCTCATTGTTGCACATACATTCATGCACAATAGAGGATAATCCACTATTGGTGGACATGTTCTTAGTTATTCTTATCTCTTGTATAACTCCTAGACATATCAATTGCCATTATATACAAGGCACTTCTATGATGCATTCATCTAAAATTGATTATCATTTGATCATTATTGAGATTCTCATTTGATCATCTCTTATTTCTCTTGTGCTATCTATTGTGCTTCTAGATCTTGGTGTTGCATTATTACCTTAGGAAAATTCTTACATGGTATCAAAGCTATAGAAGTTGATGAAAGCCAACTTCACAGTGCACCAAGATCACTTGCATGCAAATAACTTGCTGAAGAGAAATTGAAGAAGGAAGGAACAAGAGCTTGAAGCAAACAAAGAGAAATTATATTGCAACAATAAGAAAATGAAATTGTTGTACAAAAATGCAAAGGGAGAGCCTATTTATAAAGGCCTCTAGGAAGCTTGTAGAACAAGCTTAGAAAGTGCTAGAAAGTGCTAGGAGATAAGAATGACAAGTAAGCATACATCCACAAAAGGTTGGATATCCTTGATCAAGGTGAGCGGATAAGTATGACTTAGATAGGAAAAAACTCTCGTGTTGTCAACAACTCCTAGACTACAACTAATAAATAAATGCATTTAACTATGTAAACTTAAATAAAAGGATAAATAATAATTATTTACTCTAACACCCCCCCTTAAGTGCAACTTAGGGGAATGCACTTAAGCTTACAAAAACTAAGATGAAATGCAAAATGGGTCCCGACAACAAGGCCATGTTAGGTACCCATGAACAAATGCAAAGAAATGCAACCTCTGAAAATAGGGAAAGAGAAAAAATCTCATGGGAAAAACCCTCCCCCAAAAAGAGGTAAGTACAAACATGCTGAAAAAACATAAAGGAAGGAAGGCCTCAACAAGACGCCCCAAGGACAACTTTTGTAATCCCACGCATAGAGCACAACTAAAGATAGTGTGGTGATGCAAAAGGTTTAGTGAAGATTTTAGCAACCTGTGTCTTGGTGGGAATGTACTCCAATGCAATAACACCATCCTAGATCAGCTGATAGATGAAGTGCATATGTAGCTCAATGTGCTTGGTATGTTGATGCTCCTTCGAGTTGCAAGAAATGTGAATGGAACTCTCATTATCACACCAAAAAAAAGTGGGACAATTTGGAGGAAAACCAAACTCAGTAATCAACTATTGAAGCCATAAAGCCTCCTAACTAGCAAGTATTGTGGTCCAATACTCAGTCTCTGTAGATGAAAGTGCACAAGCATGTCGCTTCTTGCACAACCACATGATAGGACCAGAGCCAAGACAAAACACAAAGCCAAAAGTAGACTTCTGATCATCAACATCACCGTCCCAATTTGAGTCAATGTAGCCAACAATGTGAGGACTCCCCGTGGTGTAATGAATGCCATACATGAGTGTGCCCTAAATGTATCTCAAAATATGCCTAGCAGCTTGCCAGTGACTCTCATGTGGGTCCTAAGAAAACTGAGAGACAAGGCCAACTACAAAGGAGAGATTAGGATGAGTGTGTGTCAGGTACAAGTAGCTACAAACCAATTTTTGATACAAAGTAGCATCCACATAAGGCGAAGAGTAGGAGGTAGACAAGGTGACACCCAACTAAAAAGGTGTTGGATTAGGCTTGAAATCAAGCATGTTAAAGTGTCAAAGCATGTCAAGGGCATACTTTTGCTGATAAACAAAATCCCAGTAGAGGATTGAACAATCTGGAGACCAAGTAAATAGTGTAGAAAACGAAGATCAGTCATCTCAAACTGGTCCATCAATGTATGCTTAACATCTTGAAGCATAGAGGATGAGCTACCCATGAGGATACGATCATCAACATATAGGACAAGAATTAGGATCTCATCTCAAGACGTTGAATGTACACTATAGGATCAGAATAGTAGTGGGTGAAGCCTGTAGAAAGCATAAAAGAGTCCATCATCTCATAAAAAGTCTGAGGGGCCTACTTGAGACCATACAATGGGTGTTAAAGTCTACAAACCAAGGAGGAATCCTACACAAATCCTGGAGGCTACTCCATGTAAATATCCTTAGTGATATCACCATGCAGGAAGACACTCTTCACATCCATTTGAAAAATAGGCCATCCTTGTGAAGCTATGAGGGATAAGACAAGGAAGATAGAATTCATCTTGGTGATAGGAGAAAATGTCTTGATGTAGTCAATACCCTCAACCTACAAAAAACCCTTCACGAAAAGATGAGCCTTATGCTTATCAATCGAACCATTAGTAGCATACTTAGTATGATAGATCCATTTGCATTACACTAGCTTTCTTCCCTTAGGAAGAGGACAAAGATCCCATGTGTGATTCTTTATCAAAGAAGAATATTCCTCCTCCATTGCACTGTCCCATTTAGAATGTCCTATCGCTTCTGCAAATGTCTAAGGATCATTACAAATAGCATGACTAAGAAGATTGAAACCTACAATATGAGAATGGGTGCGATAGGAAGTAGAAGGGTCACCAGCTAGAGATCCTACAACCTCAACTGTAGCTCAAGCCCATTTAGGCATTTGGGGAGGATCTTGTGGTGGAGGTAAATGGGGATCACTAAGATCATCATCCTCATTATCTGTGAAACAAACTGGAAGAGAGGAGGGAGTAGTTGGAGGTGAAGTAGGCACTGGAGGTGAGGTATAAACTATAGAAAGGCTATCATCAAATTGGACATCCCGTCGAAATAGGACCTCTTGGGAATTAGGATCAAACAACCTATAGGCCTTAACATCCTCACAATAGCCAACAAAAATGAGTGGTTGGCTCTTCTATTCCATTGCTTTCCTTTGAGCATCAAGTACAAATTCCCATGCTGCACTCCCAAAAACTCAAAATGATGATACATCAGGCTTGACATGAGACCAAGCCTCCTCAAGAATCATATGTCAAACTTCCTTGTGAGGCATCTGATTCTAAATATAACTAGCACAATTGACTACATCTACCCAAAAACATAAATCCATGGACTTGGACTGAATCATACAATTAGCCATCTCTCGAAGTGTTCTATTCTTTCTCTCAGCTACACCATTCTGCTGAGGAGTGTAGGGCACTAAAAAATGATGCTAAAGGCCATGTTCAAAACAAAAATACCTGAAGGTTTGGTTCACATACCCCCCCCATTGTTTGTACATATTTGCCAAATAAAAAGACTAGACTGCTTCTCTACAAATGTCTTGAAGACTCAAAATGAATCAAAGACATTAGAGTTGTACTTCAAAAAGTACACCCATGTGTGTCTAGAGAAGTCGTCAATGAATGTAAGTACATATCTAGCACCCAAAAAAGGAGTAGAAAATGACATGAGGTTGCTATGAATCAACTCCAAAGGTGCCAAAGCACGCGTGGCTCATCCATGTGAAAAAGAATCCCTATGTTTCTTGCCAAGTGTACAATCTTGACAAACATCATTTGTACAGGAAATTTGGGGAAGCCCAAGAATAAGTGCCTATGTGCTAGGTGTGATAGTTGTGTGGTGTGAGCCAAGTTACAGAAGGATTTGACATTCAAAGAAAAAGACAAAAGTAGAAAGGTCTAGTTCTGAATTAAATTACAGAAAAGAAAATGCCTGCCCCACAACAAATAATGATATCCCTCAAATACCAAAGAAAATAACTATAAAAAGCATAAAAACTGAGAAAAGAACTTGGATTCTGGATGCAAAGAAGAAGGAAATAGAAGCCTCTACTTCAACACCAAAAATGGGAGCTCAAACGAACTCAAAATGAAATAAAACCAGCACCACTGTCTCCATCTCTAACTAGATTTTTGATGCTTCTTTTAAATCGAAATAAAACCTTTGTATGCTCAAGTTATGGCCAAAAAACAACTGCTACTCCAAAAGACAAGCTCACTGGAAAAGTATAGGCACAAATTTTTTTTTGATGTGGACATCACTGAAAAAAGAATCTGGTAGCTGGAATTTTGATGTCAACAACTAGAAAATGATGTCACCCTGCCAAAAAATGATGTCAATAGGGTGGCCATGGGTGATGATGTTAGCTTGTTGAAAGAGGATGTCACACTAGGAAATGCTAACATGGCTATCAGAAAAAGTGATGTCACTGGCTGATAAGGTGATGTAAGCTCATCATAAAGTGACATAAGCTTGGGGGTGGTCGCAAGTGGTAGTGCTGGTGGCTGAGGTGGTGCTCGGGCAGTGAATGTTGGTGGTGCAACCAGTGGTGGTGGCGCTAGAGCTGCACGATGGTGGCCATAGAGTGGTGACTGCAGGCTGATGGTGCCCTAGTGTCACCGTAGTGGCACAACTAACTATGGTGCCATGGTGCTGCTATGGTAGCCCCTCTTTTTTAATTTTTTTGCATCCGTATAGTCTGTACGACCTGCCTAGGAGGGGAATTTTTTTTCCTAAAGCTACAATCACCAAAAATGAATTTTTTTATATGAATCCTAACTATAACAGGCCTTCTGAACTCAATGGTAGCATCCTTTTAGGCCCAAATTGTCCCGAAAAATCACTCTTCCTCTCGATTGAAGAAAAAATCACAAACAAACTAGGGTTTGTGTCTTTGAATCGTGGCTTCAAAAATCCTTCGAACCAGGAAACAATAGGGAAGCTTTGACACCATGTAGAAGTTGATGAAAGCCAACTTCACAGTGTGCCAAAATCACCTGCATGCAAATAACCTGCTGAAGAGAAATGGAAGAAGGAACAAGAGCTTGAAGCAAACAAAGAGAAATTATATTGCAACAATGAGAAAATGAAATTGCTATACAAAAATACAAAGGGAGAACCTATTCATAAAGGCCTCTAGGAAGCTTGTATAAAAAGTTTAGAAAGTGCTAGAAAGTGCTAGGAGATAAGAATGAAAACTAAACATACATCCACAAAAGGTGGGATATCCTCGATCAAGGTGAGAGGATAAGTATGACTTAGATAGGAATAAACTCCTATGTTGTCAACAACTTCTAGACTACAACTAATAAATAAATGCATTTAACTAAGTAAACTTAAGTAAAAGGGTAAATAATAATTATTTTCTCTAACAAGAGCCATGGGAGCGTATATTTGGTAGTCGTTGGAGAGCTTCATTGTCTCACATCTTGGAGGGCCACGAGTCATATCTAGGATAAACATTCTTATGGTAGTGTCTTGAGAAAAAATGGGCCACACCATTGCATTTGGGTGGTCATTCTAACAAATCTTGACTATAAATTTTCCTATGTTGGGAAAAGTCAAATATGAGGAAAATTGTTTTTGCAAACTGGACTTGGAAGCCCAACTTACCAATTTGGAGGATTATAGGTATCGGTACGGTAACACATCCAATGCAGATAACTAATTTGGAATTTTTTCTAATTCCAAGAAAATATCTCCAACTCATGTGGCCTTGATTTTGTGGAAGCTCACACATACATGGTAGATGTGGGATTAAAAATTCCACACCCCTGCCCTGAACCGATCTCAGCTCCAAGACTGCAACACAGTTATACCAAGCTCTCTTCATTCAAGTGACATCAAACTTGGGTCTTAGTGAACCTTGATCCTTGTACACCCATCAAGAACATTTGATTCAACTAGTCATATTCCCACTGCTCAATCAACATTAAAGGGATCTTCTACATCAATCATCAGCAACTTTGTAGCATTCATGGGCCTTGAGAGCATATTGGGATGGTCATTGGTCATCTGCATGAGTACATTGACATGTGGGTTGCAAGTTATTGACTATAGTGCCTCTCCCATTTGACTTCTATAAGTCATCCTAATAGATTCAACCTTGTTGATCTCTCCTTGAGAAGGGATCATGATTGGGACCATGAGCGGTCTATACCATTGAGGTGATTAGATTTATGTTCTATATCAGTTGCTTTGATTATGCTTTGGCTAATTTTTGAGATTATGATGTGATTTATGGTTCACTAAGGTTTATGCTAGTGGTTACTAGGATTGATGTGGTATCATGATGTTATTCCACGATTACCCTAAGATGTGTGTAGAGATTGCATTGTGTGCTATTACCATGCTACACTGGACTAGGTTCCTGTAGCAATGGTTAGTCATGTTTATGACTATGTTCTCTTATGTGTTGTAAGAGTTTTTCCATGTTTTTTAAAAAACCATTATTAAATGCTTAAATAATTAGAAATGAATTGTCCATGTTGGATTCATTGGTTATGTGTTGTGGATATTTACCTTGTTATATTTTGATCCGAGAGATATTTTTCTACTCATGTTATGTTTTACATTTGAGATGACTTGAGGGTCAGATGTTATACTTTGATTTCAGTATCATAGATGTTAGGTTACTATGCTATTTATTTGGTCATATTGCATGATGATGCCATTTTGAGATGATAGTGTGTTTTATGATGATATCTGGTTAGCTAGTATTTGGATATGTCCCTGATTATGTTATGTGATGGAATTAATGCTATGATTATTTACTTCATTCTTGCTTCATTATGCTATATGTGAGTGTGATTGATGTAAATGGATTATTTTAGTATAATTGAATAAATGGTTAAATTAGTCATTAATACATTTATTGCTTTGGCTATGTCATTATATGCAATTGCACTTGATCGTGTTGTTTAGTGTGCAAGATTTATATCCCTGGTAGTGGCACATGGAGTTAGTGATTCAACCATTCATATTTTACTAATGTCATCCCTATATGGTCGACACATCCTTATTTTAATTATTTAATTAATCCTTTCAATGATTATTAAATCTGGACTCATTTGCATTATGTGATTAGACTAGTGAGCGTGTCTATGCATTTAGAGGTTCGCATTGTCGCGAAAGTTGTTAAGGAAATTTTCATGCTTTTGGGTTTTTGGGCTTTTAATTTTATTGAATTTAATTTCTAGCATTTTTTCCATAGATGAATTCCTATTTCTAGGAATAGCTTGTTTTCATTTGGGTCGATTCGGGGTTTAACTAGGTTGGTTGGTTATTTTACCTAATTGATTATTCACTCAAAAAGTGAATAAGTATCAAAAAAGGAATTTAATTCCTCACTTCTCACTTTTGAATTAGAAAGTTTGAGAGTAAAACCCAAAATCATCTTCATGAGGATTTACTGTTTTGTTCATTGTGGGAGCTATGGGCATCGGATTGTCGCGAGGTTGAGCTTGTTGGATCCAACTCAGGGAGGCCTTGGATTGCCATGATTTTTGGCTAATTATGCTGGGTTTTTATTTTATGGTTCAGATTCCTATTTTACCCTTTTGGCTGTGAGGTAGGGCTCTCCCATTTTATTGTTTCTACTCCATTTTAGCTTTTTTTTTTGGTAGCCATTTGTTATGGGGCTGAGAACTAGTGTTTCCCTCCATTTTTGTATCACTACTACATTTAACATCATTTTTCGACCAAAAATTTTGACCATCAACTAAATAAATTTAGGGTGGTCGAAATGTAAAGGCAAAAATATCATTTTTTTACATATAAGACCTGTGTTGGTCGAAATTTTGACCAACACAGGGCTTATACATCTGCAAAGTTCAAAAAACATTTGCCCAATTACATTTTTCACGCCCGATTTCATTTGACATTTTTGGAGCATTTTCGCATGGTTATCTCTGCATTTTCGCATGGTTTTCTCTGAGCCCAGTTTCGTTTCAGGTTTTCTCCACCCACTTGATTAATGACGCCTGCTAGCCCTGAGAATAATATGAAAGGGGGCCCTGCATTTGCATCAATATAGGGGGGGTGGAATAGTAGTTTGAAACTCTCGATATTGTCTTTCTTTCATTCTTCCTGATGTGCTCGACTTCAAAAGCTATTCCATTCACGACCTCCAATCACACCTGCATCTCTGGTGGTTGAGGAGAGGGATTTATCTTTGAGCATATTTCCATAGGTACATGTGTATTTTTGTTGTAGGTTTTTATGATAATATTGAAGATGGAAGTGAATACTATTACTATCATTATTATTTTTTATGCCAAAGTTCAGCCATTATTGTGTAATATAAATGGGAGAGTCTCCGCTCAAGTGTTTTTTCTCAGTGATGTTTTGATGATAAGTGTTAAAAAGAGTCTAGTTGCCAAAAGAATGTAATGTACTTGTTGTTTCATTTTATTGAAAGTGTGTAGATGCAGATTTATCATTTGGAATGTTGGTCTATTGTAACAACTATTATACTTTTTGTTATAGTAATGAAAGAAAAGAAAGGAAATGTATATGCAAAAGCTGTAGTTGTAAAAGCTTAGAAGAAATAATAATGAAAATTTTTTTGTTTTATAAATATAGTTGTGTTGGTATCATATTTTTCTTGTATTTTTGTTTTAATAATACATAATTATATTGTATCATTTAGACAACAGTTTCATATTCAAAAAAAGAACAAAAAGAAAAAAAAATTGAGAGTGTTTCTCTCTTCAACTCTAGAACATTCAACTTAAACATCAACACATAAAAATAATAATTTGAAATCTGGTGTGTTTAGTGCTTGGAGTTGTACCCTCAATACCTAGGCCATGTGGGCTATAAAACATGATATTCATGTGATTCTATGTTAGATGATGATGATGATAATGATAATGAATAATCACCATCTACTACTAGCTCATGTAGTGATAAAAGGTCTTCAATGCACCTCTAACTACAAGTATGCCATGGAAAACTTGTGATGGAGATGACTCCTCAAACTAATAGACTATCATGGAAATTTTTTGATGAAGATGACACCTACAAATACTGGACTATCTTCAAAAACTTATGATGAAGATGGCACCTAAATTTACTAGACTATAATTGAATTGATGTTCTTTGGATCCTTCACTGAAAGCCTCTGTCATTTTGTTAGAAGATGATTTATCTTCTAGTTCAACCAAAAGAATCTCTCTCCTATATTTCAACATTACATTTAATTGTTGCATTGCAATTAGGTCATCCTACAAGGGTTTCCATTTGGATGAATAACAAACTTATTGGTGTTTTAAAACTACTAAGCAACAAAATGCTTAATACCAAGATGACAATACTCACACAGTCTAAAGACTAGCCAATTCTTATTATCAATTGTATGTGCACACCATTTGGGCCAAACTTCTACAAAACCAAGGGTGGTTTTCTACTCTTTTGGCTCTGCAAAACCAGGGTGGGTATACCCAGGGATGATACAAGACTGGGAAAACTGTATGAGAATTATCTTAGTTTCATTCTGATTCTCATCTCAAATTCTCCAATACATGTACAATTCTTGATACTTTAATAAACACATCCCATATAACAGATATGCCCAAAAATCTTCTATAGGTCTGCAGATGTTCTCAATAGTAATGGCTAACTAAAGCTAAAACATTCCATGCAAACAAGTAGAGGCCAACTTTGAAGATCTACAGAAAATAAAAGTAAAATTGATTATAATTTTGCATTTTGACAATCATGTGTGACACATTTCTCTTTTAGTTGGATTAAATTTGATCAGTGCCTAATCCATTGGGGTTCAGAGTCTACTACAAATCTCTAGATCTAATTTGTTGCCTTACAACAAATTTTATTAGCAATTTTTATCAAAAATCGTCATTCAAAATCCTTTCCACTACTGCAGCAACCTTATCAAATTCATCAAATCTTTTACTTAATCCATTGAATTAACAACCATGATAAACAGATATACAACCTAATTGAACTGCATTCAATTGCACAAGCCTTTACTTATACAACATCAAGATAACCAATTAATCAAAAGGAGATGAAGTTCAGAAAGAACTGATATGGGGATAGTTCATAATTTGTATTCATTTTCCTTGAAAATTGTATACAATTTACAATAGACTCAGAATGACCTTCAGAAAGAAACATAGATCATTCTATATTCATGTATTCTCAAGATCTGACAGAGAAAATACATCCCGAATTTTTGCTCAAAAATGGTGGACCAAAAACAGACTAAGTGTATCACTTAGCAAATAGAATTCAAACATTTTCTCTTGCCCTGGAATTTCACTTATATAGTGTGAAATGCAACAAGCTTCAGGCTAAGAGAAACTGACAGGTGTCTTTTACAAGGAATATCTACATACACCTATCACAAAATGACAAAACTATGGGTAACAGAAGATACCAAAATCAAATCATTCCTTTCAGAGGGTCAGCTTCTGTTACATGTTCTGATGTTGCTGAGTTGGCTATTGATCTGATTCATCTTCATATGTAACTACTAAATTAGCCAATGATGAAGCTTGTTCTAATGAGGGCACATTAACCTCCACCTGCAGGCTTCCACCACCTTCATTATGCATGGTAAGGACAACTTCTACCTTTTCCTTTTCTTTAATTGTATTGGCATCTTGTGGTCCTGGTTCTGCAATTGAAAGTGACAGGTTTTTCTTGTCTTCGTCTTCTAATTGGGTTTGAGTAGTGATGGTATCAATGATTTGGACTTCCTCACCTTGCACCTCATCACTGTCAGTTTCATCTACATCAAATTGTTCACTAGAAGGCATTTTTGTCATCCACCTGTCAAATAATGTGTCATCTGGCCAATTGAATTGCAAAATATCCTTCTGTTTCTTTATTATATAATCAACCTCATTATCAATATCAACAAATTCCTGTTTTAAAGAATCAAAGAATATTTTGGCTTTCACCATTTCTTCTATTGTGGTGGCCCACTGGCATGCCCTATTTCATTTATGACTTGATTCATTCTTAAACAGAATAAATCATCAAGTTCCTTCGCCCATTCCTCTTTGCTTTTCAAACTATTTTTCTTATCTAGGGCATGAGGAAATAAATTGAATTTTTGGCTCTTATATTTGTCTAAGTAGCTTATTATTATCTTCTATAAATGTATCCTTTTGCTATCAAAATCAGCAAGATTATAAACAATGTCAAAGGTTTTATCAATCTGATCATGAGAATTATTTATAACAGATAGACATAATAAGGTTATTGCTTTCTCCCTTCTCACCCATTTGTTCACAATAGGCTTTAGAGCCTCATCATCTACTTTTAACTCCTCCCAGATGTTAATCACCCTGGCCAATTGATCATGGATTAGTGTCCATTCAACCTTGTCTCCTAGATATGTAAGAGTTGTTCTTAGTTTATCTTCATATTTAGATTCCAGCTCTACATATAAGGCCCACAATTTACTCTTTTCTTCTTCAAAATACTTAGCAGTGTAATACTGTGGCCCTTGGGGTGTGTCTGGTATTTCAATGAGGGGGGTAGATTTGAAAGGTTCAACAGGGGGGCGAGGGTATATTATTTTAGGCCTAGTGGATTTTCCCAGTAGCTTGTTCTCAAGCTCAACTCTCCTTTTTACCTCTTTATTGTAGGCATCCACAACTGCCTCATATTTACTTTGTAATTCAAACATTTCCTTTTCCTCCCTTTTAGCAGTAGCCAAGGCAAACTGAGAATAATCCACATTCATGTGGGCTACCTGTACGTGTGAGGTATCAGCAACTCTACTCACAATAATATTCCCTATTAGTCTTGAACCATCAGGCTATGCTGATACAATCCTGGATCCTCTTCTTAATGACCACATAACAAGAGCAGCTTGATCATCACTAAAAGAAATCCCTACAAATTCCTTTTTATTTGGGTCTTGTAACTCCAGTCTATTAGAAATAGAGTTGAAAATCAATGCATCTGCAATATCCCAATTAGGCAACAATAATATGTTAGACGTTTTTACCATTTGCCTTCCCTCCTCAGGGGTAATGTTCTGGAATTATTGCATCATTTGCTCCTTTAATTGGTTTTGGATGGAGGCTTCATCCATTTTTGGATGCTCTGTTTTCATTTTCTTACATCTTTCCTCAAAATTGTGGATGTTTTCCCTCCAAGAAAATTGATGGAAAGCCCTAGACCTTACAAAATTGTCATTTGAAAAAAATTGCTGGCTGGCTTGTTCCAAAATAGGGTCCAATTCCCTTCCCTTAAAATTAGCTACAGTCAGCTCGAGGCTTGGCATAGGAGGTTCTTGGGGGTTCCCTTCATTGATCTCTGCTTGAGTGACAGAAACTCCCCCTTGTGATCCAATTTGTTCAATTTGCTCAATAGTGAGATGCTCCTCCCCGGTTCTCAAAGGGGTCTGTGAAGGTGAATACTCCTCAACATGAGAATCCTCCTCTCTTATTATTTTCCTCCTCTTAGGGGAGGGCTCAGTAGGCCTTTCTTCTAAAACCCTACTAGTGGACTCAATTATTTGTTTGCCTTTGTCCACTATATTCTTTTTATTTTGAACAATAGTATATCCCGACCTTTTTTGGACAGTTAATTGACCTACCCTTATATTGGGAGTAAAACCCAATCTTCCCATTACTTCCCTGGCCTTATCCAGGTAGAACCTAATAAAGAATTGCTTCATTTCATTCATTGCTTCTATTATTTCAGGAAAATTATTCATAAGTTTTCTCATCTTATCTACATTTGTAACTGCATCATCCAAAGGACTATAATTTGGATCAAAACAATGAATGAAATCCAAAATTTTAGAAAAGACTTTCCACTTTTCTTTCCTAGTCTCTTGCTCCTGCAAGGAGTACTCATTCCTTATTAACTCTTCAGGAAAATAAAATTCATGCTCAATTTTACCAAGCTTAATTCTTTGCCTCAGAGCCAAATGATAAAATCCTTCAGAATCACAAAAATGAGGATGGGAAGTGGCCATCTTATAAGGATTCAAAATATTGTGCAGAGAAAGCCAACCTCCTTTTGTGATTACAAAATGATGAGCCACTATGCAAGTAGGAAAAATTGACCCCTTTTGTCTTTTCAATAGAAGGGCTTCCTCCACTCCTCCCAGCTACCACAATATCTCAGCAACTCCTACCTTCAAAGGCACTTGGTAGGGTAGTACATGAGGGCTTCCTTTAAAACCATATATTCAAAATACAATAAAAATAGAATATGGAATGACATCTCCCAAATTATGTGAAACTTTCAAACCACTTGGGTTGTCCATAGGCCTAATGAGATTCATTAATGCTTTGGGGATTCTAGGATTGTCCCTTAATAGGAGGCATCTCAGCTTTGAAGTGAAATACCTATCAAACTTGACAAAATTGGCATTCTCTGCATCCCAAGTCATATTTGTACTCCACAATTGAACTGGTAATGCTTCCCCACTCTCTTCTCTGTCTAATTCCATTTCTTTGCTAAAATATGTTACTCCCTTGAATAAGAACATGTGCATTAATAGAGAATAATGGACAAAATTTTTTTCCACCTTACCCTTAGCAATTCCAATTAGTCCAATGTGAATCTCCTAAGCTAAGTAAGAAGCAAAATCAAAAATTATATCCATACCAAAAGAGGAAATCTGAGTAATCATATAATTAAAATCCATAGGCATGAACTCTTGTTCATCTCTCCCAAAAACTTTACACAAGGACCTATATATTTCTATAGCCCTAGAATTGAAGTATGCCCTTTTGAAAGGCTCCTTGGAGGATGTTGTTATTGCTGGTAGTGTTCCAATTCTACCTATGTGTGCGCTCAATGCTCCTTGCCTAACTGCATCTCTCTTAGACATATACTCATTTTCTAACCCTTTCAAATCAATGGGCACATGATAATTGGTGACAGGCCCTAAACTGAAAACTTCCCTAATGGCTTGGTCATAATTCTTAGCTACAGCTTCTAAAAGATCATAATCCATGAAAACACTGGGAACCACCGTTTTCCCTAGACCAAAATTCTAGATGTTGGCATGTGGGGCAAAAAGGTTCTTCTCTGAAAACCATTTTTTTGAATAAAACAAGACCAGTCTGTGAAGTTGTTGCATCCCTAACCCAGTTTCCTTTGTCATACAACCCATCTGCTATTTTCAGCCTAGGGTTTAATGAAGTTAGCCTCTTAACTTCTACAATTTCAATAGTGGAAGAAGGGAGCAGTTCAAGCAAATCATCGTGGACATTCCTATCCAAATAGTTCTCTTGACCAGAAAATGCTTTCTATTTTGGAGCCATTTTAATTAACTCTCGAAGGAATTGAAATAGCAAGAGGATTATAATGCAAGTACTTACTTTGAATTTTGCTCTAGTTCCTCTCAGCGTTACTGCAATCTTTTTGTGAACAAACTGCTTCACAATCTTATTGAATCTAGCACGGTCTTCTCAACAACTGTTTCTGCTTAGAAATGCTCTGAATCTTTGTTTGAGTGCAATGGAATTAAGAAAATCTTTTGTGTTATACTCTATTTTTCTTCACACACGAAGCTTTCATCTCTCATAAATGCACAGGGTGGCATCACCTTCTATATTCAAATTTACACTGTGGATTTACGAAAAATCCTATGATCCAGGGATGCAAGCAAAGATGACTCATGTTCCTCTTGACAAGCTGGCAGTCAACCCAATGAAAATTTTCCATGTGTACCTTTCCTTCATTGTTGGCACCTTTGAACTAGACCCACAAAACTCTGAGGACACATGTCACTTAGGCACTATCTCGCTATACATAAAGAGTGAGCACCTTGCCATAGCGAGATAGCACCCGTCATTGATCCTAATTTGATCATGTGGATGACATTTGATGCATTGCTCAAAAGAAATATGGTGGGCCCCTTGTTGCCATGTCACTATTTGTAACCTTCGTGCAACTCGCCATAGCAAGATAGCGACGATCATGGATCTGAGATAGATCTAACGATCAGTCTTTCATATATTTTGTGAAGAGGGTGTGGGTCTAATCATTGATGATGTGATGAAATCCTGGCTATATTACCTATTGCTTGGGGCCCATATTTTTTTATTTCTCGACCAGGCGCTATGTCGCTAACGACGAGAAGAAAAAGTTCCTAATAGCAACATAGTGAATCTTGGTGTCTTTGCTTTTCTCGGCGTATATGTGTAGCCCATTAGATGCCAACGTGTTCCAAAGCTTTATAATTGATATCTGCTGGAGTACTTTCTAGGACCCACTTAATCTGAAAAGTTGTCGTAGTACTACTTTCCGTCTGAGCGCTATGTCACTAATGATGAGAGACACCAATTCTTCGATAGCGACATAGCGATTTCTGGTGACTCATCAAAATTCAGGGTCAAAAAGATAAAGGCGAGTGAAGTCATAACTACCCTCGTTAATGCATCTGACACATAATAAAACAACACATGCACCATGCAGCCTGAAAAACTTACGATCATCAAAAAATTTAAAAGTGACTGCCAACCATTATTTTTGGTGAAGGTGTCATGTCGCTAACGGCAAAGTGCCCAATTTCTCTGATAGCGACAAAGTGACTAATTAGAAAAGCTAAGATTTCTGTTGACACCTTCTGTACCTCAATGTTGTAATTCCTTTTTAGGTTCTGACATGTCTATTGTAAATGTGATGAAATATCTCTGAAACAATACAATCTCTGATCACTGTATTTCCACTTGACGGTACTGCTTTTCAACTTAGTGGTGGTCACTATGTCGCTAAGGGTAAAATACTTGTATCTTTTCATAGCGAGATAGTGATTGCCATAGATCTTTTAGGGATCGGGCGGTCAGAAACACAAAAGAAAAGATGTGACTCAAGGTGCGAAAAGTTTGAAAAGGATGGGAATCTTCGCATATTTTTAGTTTTGTGCCCGAAAAATTTAAAAGAAAACAAGACCTAGGGTTTCAAAAAAAAATTGCTTCAAAGACCTACAAAATATGACTTGGCTAGAAACCCTATTCACCATAGGTGGATCCCAATCTGAATTCTTCTATACCTTGGACAAAGGAATTCGATTATGCAAAAATTCAGACCAACAAAACTATCATGGAAAAATTTTGACGAAGATGCCACCTGCAACTATTAGACTATCATAGAAAAATTGTGATGAAGATGACATTAAAAACTATTGGACTATCATGTGTACAAGTCACAAAATGATTCCAACATATGAAATTAAGTGTACTACATAGGATAGTGATGACTGAATTTCCATGCCCTCTAAATTTGGTGGTTGTAACATTTATACCAATTTCATTTGTGGGATACACACTCTTTAAATAATCCAGACAATTCCTGAGTGTGGATGTTTTAATTCCTTAGTGTCAAAACTTGAATATATTTCATGCTTATCATTTCCTCTAGCAATTCTTACATAAAACATCATTAAAATAATTGTTCCCTTTGACAGTGTCAAAGAGTGTATATATACAATATTTTTGAAGTTGTTTTGTGCTAAATGAACCTTTTGTGATCAAGTCTTGTAAATATCTTGGTTGGTACAACTGCAGATTTCTTACTGGCTTTGTACTAGTACCCAAGATTAACATTGATGACATTAGTAGAATTCCAAGTTTTGCTCTTGTATTCCTATTAATTGTACTTGATTGTCGAATACGTTAAAGAAGAAACAAATGCCAGTTAATTTACAGACTGTAACTGACCTGAATTGCTTGATGTATTTTTTAAATGTTGAGATGCATATACTAAGAATTTTTTGTTGCTGCAGGCCAAGCCACAGCTGATAGACAGGTCAAAGCTTTCAACTATTGTGGATCCTGTGATTAAAGAGTTGCTGAACTTGAAATATCTTCAGCAAGTAAGTTGCATGCAAAATATTTCTTTTGAAGGGAATTGACATTTTTTTAAAAATACATTCAGTTTATACAATTTTACTCATGTTTTGGTGGATAAAAACTTAACGTTCTTCCACATTTCTTGCCCATTTTATTGCATATCTGAAATAAGACATAATCTTGCAATTTTCCAATAGCTAAATGTCTTTAACTGTGATTGGAATTTGGAATAAAATGTATTTTTTAGGTTAGATTGTCAGCTAGTTCTGGTTGATCGCCATTTGAAAATTAGAGGTGCTAATCCTTTCATTGAAGATAAAATTTATAGTGCACTACATATCATCACACTTACCCAAAAAAGTTGAGCCAAACATTTGATTATCTAGATTGAAATTCATTGTCCACTTCATAATCTTAGCAAGAAGAACACCATAAGTGCTTGTGAACCAAGTATTTATGATGAAGCAAGAAGGAAAGAAAAATGAAAAAATGTGTTGAGTCGAGAGATAGACATTGGAAAGAAAGCCATTGATTATAAAAAGTATTAAGATCAAGTTTAAAAATAATGTTTTAATTGACAAGCACAAAGAAAGATTAGTAGCTAAAGAGCAACAAATTTTCCTTGTACATCTGTGCACTATCTCCATGATTCCATGTTTGGTCCTTAGCCTCTTTGCAATAACCACATGATCGATGATTGCCAAATAGTGCCAACATACTATGTGGAAAGGCCCTTTCTAGATCATATTTCAATGCAACAATTTATCAAATGATGGTGCTTTGAGGGGACAATGATCATCTTCAACCGTGTGACTTTGGCTCATTGCTTCAAATTTGTTAGAGGATATAGAAACTTACTGACTGTAAACAACAAGTATGTTCTTAGAAAAAAAACCCATACTCATTGTAAACAACAGGTATGGACTTAATGCATATTTCATGAGTTGTGGTTCATAAAAACCCATACTCATCAGCTTGAATTGTTTGTTTAATACCCAATGCATTGAGGTGACGCTTACAATTTGAATTCATAACAACCATTTCTCATCAACTTAAATTGTTTGTTTAGTACCCATTGGATTGACGTGACACTTAAAAGGTTGAAGTATTGCAACTTCCTAGAAGGTCTGCCTACTCAATTCCATGATGATCCAACTTTCCTTGATCCTTGGGAGAATGATGCAGGAGCATCAAGGTCAAGGTTGAAGGCATGAGAAGACATTAAGGTCTCAAGATAACCAACATGACCATGTTAGAATAGTTGATGTAATAAGACCCTGTGAAGGTCCTTTTTGATATGTTTGTAATCATTTTAGTTACATTTGAAAATATTAATTAACAAAAACCATATGTGTAGATATAAACATTAATCACAACATGTCCAATTTATTTGTAGGTATATTTTCCTGTGAAGAAAGACCACGCCTAACAATATGAATCTAGAAGAAAATAATGAGACAATGGATGCATTGTGGGCTCAATTTTGAAGAAAACTTGATAAATGTTATTGTCCTTGCAAAAAGTGTAAGGGTTTAAAGAATCAAATAATTCTAATCACAACAGCCCAGAGTCATTATAGGCAATATGGTCATGTTGAAGGGGGCCGCAATTTTCATCCATTGCTGAATGTGGATTTCCTACTAGAGGAACATGGAGGTGTGAATATCCAAGTTGAGGATAACGATCCCATGGAAAAAGATGATAATGTGCGAGAGGACATGATTGAAGAAGATGGTATTAGGGCAAGTGATGAAGAGGCTCACAATGATGGTACTAGCGAATATGATAATAGTGATGAAGATGGTCTTGATATACCTTTACTTGAGAAGGCACACGAGCCCTTATACCCAGGCTCCCAAACAACTCTACTGTCGGCTATAGTGTTGTTGGTGAACTTAAAGGTTATGAATAGCATATCCAATGTAGCAATGTCACGTATGCTAAGGTATCTCATTTTTGTCATCTTCAAGGTTAGCATACAATTACTATTCATTATATTAACAATACATATTTGTTGTTGTAGGTTGATTAGTGAGTTTTTATTACCACCATCAAACATTTTGCCTCATTCGTACCGAGAATTATCTAATATTATGGATCCGATTGGAATGAAGTATCAGACAATACATGCATGTCCCAATTATCACATTCTATATCATAAACAACATGAATTTGAAATAGAATGTCCTGATTGTCATGTTAGTAGATATCGATCAGATCAAATAACAAAAAAAGTGCCTCACAAGGTTCTTCGGTACATTCCCATTATTCCATGTTTGGAACGGTTATTCAGGTGCGCTAGCTTGGCACAATTTATGGATTACCATGCATGCAATAGAAGTCAGGATGACATTATGTGAATGCCTGTCGATGGTTTTGCATTTAAAGAGATAGAAGAAACATGGTCACACTTTAAAGAAGAACCTCGTAATCTGAAACTTTCATTGGCGATGGATGGTGTCAATCCATATGGAGATATGAGATCTGTTTACTCAGTATGGCCTATTTTTGTTATTAACAATAACATTCCGCCTTGGTGTCCATAAAGAGGGAGCACATAATGTTGTCAATGATTGTGCCAGGTATTTTTTTTTTATAGTTATCTAAATTAATTTATAAATAGTGCATGAAAATAGTTATAATAATTACATAATGTTTATGTTCATTCAATTGCTAGGTAAATACCAAGTTAAAGATATGAATGTGTATATTGAGCCCCTAATTGATGAGTTGTTGAAGTTATGGAATGGTATCACTATGTATGACATCTCTAGACCGATAGGACATCGATAATTTCAATTCCATGCAATGCTTGTATGGACAATACATGATGCCCCTGGGCTAACTCATTTTTGCGGTATGTTATATTGTTAAGATCACATATTTTTGGTTTGTTATAGTGCTTACACATTACTATCAAATGCTTAAGTTGCACATAATAATTGTGCATGATCCAATTATACATGATCTTTTAGGTCTTCAGACAAAGGAAAAATTTGCATGTCCAATTTGTGGTCTGAAGATGAAATGTTGTCATTCAAGAAGTTTAGGAAAGCAAGTGTTTGATGAGTTTAGACACTTTCTCCACAATAATCATAGGTGTCGAATTACCAAAAAACATCTTTTCAATGGGAAAGAAGAGACATCATCAAGGCCACGAAGAATGACACCTCATTTATGGAAGTTGGAATACAATCGACTAAATCATCGAGGTAATGTCCAATTTGTCGTCCAAAGTTTACAATTTGTATTTCGATATTGTCTTATATTTACTAATGCTGTAACTGATGCTCGTAAAGGTCATCAAGGCATCAATGACCAACTTCCTAGAGGAATGAAAAATTATCCTACTCAATTTAGTAGGTTACCATACTACAAGGATCTCCCAATCCTACATTTGTTTGATGCTATGCATATTGGAAAGAATGTAACAGAGACACTATGGAAAATGTTGGATGGAAGGCGTGATAGAGAACAAATTGCTAAAATTTGTACTGACATTCATGAATCTAATCATGCACTAAAAGTTTTCATTGAATCAAATAGGAATGGAGATCGCATAAATACAAGTGCCCTTCCTTGGTTATTAATGGAGCAACAAAGTGATGCATTAAAAGAAGTCATAAAAAAAGAAAATTTCCAACAGGATTTGCTGCAAATATAAGCACTCTTCTATCAAAGAAAGGTGATTTTGAGACAGGGTTGAAGACACATGATTGGCATACCTTCCTCAAGGTAAGTCATGTTTTCTATTTATAGTATATTTGTAAGATTGAATGTAGTATCAGTTGCATTATTTAATAATATATTGAAATGATCATTTTTTAATGATTGCAGTTCGTCCTACCTCTATCCCTTCCACAATAGTTTGACAATAGTATTAAACAAGTTATATATGATCTTGGAAAATACATGAGGTTAGAAGAGTGTTTTTTCTTAGATTTGTAGCTTTTTATTTGAAATCTATTGTATAATTTTATTTGAAATCTCCTCTATGTGTTTTTGCCTGTTGAATCTCATTTATGTGGTTATCATCTAAAGAAATTGATAAAAAATATATAAAATATTGGAAGAGAAAAATTCCACAGCTTATGTGTGAAATGCAAAAGTGTTTACCTCCAATGTTTTTCAATGCTCAAGAACACTACCTCATACATCAAGTTGAGGAGATTGAATTGTGTGGACCTGTACAAGCTAGATCAATGTGGATGGTTGAGAGGCATTTCAAATTTATGAAGGGCTTGGTTTGACAAAGAGCACATCTTGAGGGTTCTATGATAGAGGGATATATGATATACCAGACCATGGTGTATATCAGTGAATATCTTCCAAAGTTTGCAGCAGGTATCCATCTAGATCGCATTTGGGATCCCAACTATAATGACAAATTCAAAGGGGAGTACCTGACGAGGAAAGGTAGATTGAGGAGGGTGAGAGGTAATTATAAGTTTTTTTTGTAATTTAACAATTCTTATCCATCATCAATAGATATAAGTTGTTTCTAACTGGTGTAATTGTCTTCTTTACAATTGGTCGTGAGTGGGATGCACTACACTTGTATATTGCAAACAATCTTGATTGGATGACAGTGTGGATTGAACAGTCTCAAGAAAATGGTCGCTCATTAACATGGGATGGTGTTGCATCATTGGTTAAAGAAGCTCATTGTAATGGAGATCCCAATGTTACACCAATGGTACTTGATCTAATATATGGCTTAAGAGATACAAAGGTATGTATAAGATTACTAATCATGAGACATAAGTTTAATATCAACTTACAGATCAATGAGAAGATTCTTGACATGTTTGAATAATTGCAGGTCAAACAGCACAAAGCTATGTACTACCATGGCTATAAATTCTGCACAAAAAAGTTAGATGAAACAAAGAAAACGTGTGATTTCGAGATAAGTGTTGTCTTTGCAGTCACCAATATTTCATCTAGAACTGACATACATCCTCAATAATCTAAAAATTGATACTATGGCATTTTGGATGATATACTTGAGTGCAACTTTAATTCATTCAAAATAGTTCTATTTATCATCAAATAGTTTAGGTTACGACTAAATCGAAATGATCCCGATAGGACTGTTATTGAACATAACAGTGGATTTACTATGATTAATACAAGGTCATTTGAGCCAGTCAGAGATGAGCCCTATGTTCTTCCAAGTCAATGCAAGCAAGTATTTTACTTTGGTGTTCCAGACAAACCAGGTTGGTCATTTTTTGTTAGACATGACCCAAGAGGAAGGTCAGTAAAGTATAATGTGATCGAAGAAGAAGATATTGAAGAAGCACAGGAGGAAGTAAATGATTATCAAGAACAACAGTTACCCAGTGATGAAGAAGAAGAAGATGGTGATGATTATGGTCATGCTAATGATAATGGTGATAATGATGATGATGATGCTGATGATAATCATGATCATGGTGACGAAGATGGTGATGATCATGGCGATGATGGTTATGATGATGATAGTGATCAAGAGGATGATGATGGTGATGAAGATGGTGGTGGTGACGAAGACGATCAAAGTGACGAGTACGATGATGGTGATGATGATGATGATGATGATGATAATGACATGGATGATGATCATGATGATCAATGAAATCTTCAAGTATGATCAATGTCAAGTATGATGCGGTCTTGTATGACCAAATATTTCTTTCCAAACCATATGTTTCCATATAAACATTAAGTAGAACATGCCAAATATTGTTTTAGATATAAACATTAGTTACGCTAAATTTTTAACTTAAGACAAATGATTTACATATACAATCTACTTTATTATTAATTTTTTTTTTGGTAAGTCTATTACTTTAATTTCGCTACTGATTTCTAAGACTTACTAATTTTTTTCACAAGGCGATATGGATGCACCATGTCAGAAACCTTCAGTAGAGGTAAACATTAATTATTGTAAATTTTAATGTTAATATAGAAACAAATGTCCTATTATTATGTTCTTTTCTTTATGGTTTTGGAGTTATTTTGATGAAAGTATACGAATATTTGATGTCACAACTGATAGGAAAAAGCTACAATGATCGCTGATCAAATGCAATCTGAAATACGAGCGTCATATCTACATGACATTGGCCTTAGTGCTGACCCTGTATTCATCACCCAACAAATTACAAAAAGATACACTGATGAGCTTGTTCAAATTATCATCAAGGGTGACAGAAGTGAGGAGAAAGAGGCACTAAGAATAGAATTGGACCGTAGAATCCAATCTTTGAAAGTAAGTAGTAATTCGACTAAAGCAGTAATAGAAGTTCAATAGATATTAATATTTTATAGTATCTTATGGATCATGATCTCTGATTTTATGTGTTCCTGTATAGACATATGTGCCAGTTGCGACATCACATGCTGAACATGGTTAGGGTTGTTTCACAGTACCTTCGTGTAAGTAACACTTTGTTTGTTTTGATCAACATTATAACACTTACCTTTTTTTTTGTCGACGTTTCTTGCTAGTATCCCATTTGATCTTTATCCATTGAAAATATCTTTGCTAACAATATTCTATTCTTCAGCTCATGATGAAGTGCAGACTCCTCCTTCAGTTGGCGGTCCACTATTGTCTGCTGCATTGTCGGCAACAAGGACCATGCAAACATTATCGTCTATGCCCAGTAGAACTGGTAAAACCTTGTTTTGCTATATTTTGTAATGTGCTATATTTTGTAATGTCTTTCTACAAATTGATGAACAACAAAGTAGCACATTAGTGCTTAAATGATGTCTACAGAAGCTTGCATACACACAAACACATGCATACACACACCACGCATACATACATACATACATACATACATACATACATACATACATACATACATACATACATACATACATATATATATATATATATATATATATATATATATATAGCCACACATAGAGAGACATGGACATAGGTAGGGAGGTAGACCAATAGAGAGCAGTACTAAAATTGTCATTTAATTGTTATGATGTTTCAGTTGATAGAGCAACACAGAGCAGTACTACTGAAGTTGATCCATTTCCTGGAGCAGTTCGTGTGATTAGTACTAGTTTGTATGAAGGGACATTGTTGCTGAATAAGAAAACTATGTTTCCATTAAGAGAACGAAAGCTTCCAGGTGCTTTAAAATTGATATTTTTTAAAGTGTAAATTTAGTTTACTTTTACATTACTCATTTTGGATTGATAAATCCTTTATGTTTTTGTAGGTAATAATGCTTTCTTTGAACATCTTTTTCATATGACATTGAGACTGTTTGGACCCACCATACGTAAAAGGTACATAGTTTCATATCATTGCTACATAAATTTTATTTTCTTCTATTTATTGTAATATATTAAAGTTATTGATCTAACAATCTATTTGTTTTTAAAAAGGTGGAATTTACAAGCTGGGGAATTAAAAAATCAGCTAATTGCATCCATTGAGGAGAAATTTGGGAAAAACATTTTTGACACTGGCCTACTTTCGAAAAGAGCAGCAAAGCATATAAAGACTGTGAGGGATCAATATAGAAGGGGTCTTAAGGATAACCCAAAGTACGACCATCCTCCTATGATTCCACCAATGGAGTGGAATGAAATAATAGAAGATGTAAAGGAGAAAAGACTATGTGAAGATAGAGATAATGAAGCAGCACAGGGCAAAAAGAGGTATGTCATTATAGTATTAAGTACATTGTAATCATGCACTAATTATTGATATTTGTAAATATATAATATAAGATGTTTGAAATTGTTCATAGATTGCAAGACACATCCGTGGCTACAAAAGCAAGAATAGAAAAGGTTGGCCAACACAAACTTGGCTCTGGTGGCTATATGAATCTGCAGTCTCGACTTGTAAGTAGAGCAATGATTTTTTTTTTTTTTTTTAATATAATGTTGCAAATAGTTTTGTTTAATGAAACCATACATGGAAAAATGACATTATCAAGCAAAAACCATAGGGCACAGATTTCAATGTGGAGGTCACAGATGAAGATAGAAAAATTGCCTTGAAGGAAGGCTTTAAAGTTGTGGTTGCACACCTACATGAAGAATCTGTAAGCCTTGCCCAAGAATCTAGCGCACCAAATGATATCTCACAGGTAAATTGGTCAGATGAAAAGTAAATGAAATTAAAAAGTTGAGAAGATTCTTTTTTGGCATTAGTTTTAAACGTAAATTGACTACATAACAATGTGCATAACATTTTACTACAGCCTTCATATCCTACCACAGAACTTGCTCCTGACGAAGGCCATGATGTGCATTATAGTGGTGGAGTTATTAATTTGCTATTGGAAATTAATTATGCAATTATGAATACAATTTAACATCTTCAATTGGAATTTGATGTGTATCCTTTTTTTGAATATTTCAGAGCATGTTGAACATCATGCTGAAGGACTGGACCATGTTCCAAGTGTTCAACATGTTGACGCGGTGGCAGATCGAAATGTTAATGTGCATGATGTGGCATTGTCAGGTAAGAAAAATGCATTTTATGTTGTACTCGTACTTAATTACAAACTTGTAACAGTTAGAAAAAGAAAAAGAGTATGCCAATTCATCGCATTCACTTGTTCTTGCAATAGAGCCCCCTTTAGTGCAGCAACCTCCTGCTCCTCCAAAGAGAAGGAGCCATCATAATTTGACATTACACATGCCAGAAGAGGAGGAGAATGAAGCAAATATGGATGTCCCTATGAGTGCTTTTCTTAAGAGAGCTCAGAAAAACAAAAAAAAGAAATGATGTTTTAAAAATCTTCTTTGATAAACCTTGTTGGATAATGAAAGAACTTTGTTTTAAGTAATTATGTATGAATGATGCGTATTAATACAGATTTTTATTTTATGTTAATGAATATTGTTATGTGTTAATGAAGTTTTGATTAGTATTGTGTATTAATGATTTTTATATCATATTAATGAATGTTATGTGATTGTATTGATTGAATGTTATAGTTCATAAATGGATGAATTAATGAATGAAGTATGTAATTAGATGATAATGGGTACTTTAGATTGATGTTAGGGGGAGGGCGATGAGGCCAGATGAGCTTCCACCTTCACATGGTTGGCCTTGTTAAGTAGAGAATATTATAGTATTCTTGAAACAAAGTGAAGCTCAAATTTGTTAAGTCTTCAAACACACATCCCAATTCTCTTTAACGAGACTAAAGTTTTTTCGCTTGTAATAGTCTCATTGCAGTCATCTTTTGGTTCCTTGAACATATAGTTCTTGCTTAGTTTAAATCCCAATTATTAGATATTTGTCCACATTGGAGTTAGTTTGGCATAGAAAGCTGCATATTTTATTATATATATTTAGTCAACTGAAAGCAATGTAGAAAGCATTCACATAGTTGATGTCTAACAAAAGAAGACAAGATTCATATACTATTTAGCATGGAAATCCTTGTAGGTGAATTGCGTTTGTATGTACACACAAACACATATATGTATGTATGTATATAACTTCAAACAAATGTGTAGAATCAATTAGCAAGAGACACCAACCTCAAATCCTGCAATGCAGAAGGAACTGACCTTTGAAATGAAAAGTGTTTATAATGTAGGTAGATTTGCCTTAGATCTCCTTCGAGGTCTTCAACAAATACGCCTTGTACTTATGAATAATCCACCAAGATTTGAAATATTGTTTTTCAATAAATGCTCTAAACTTGGAATATACCTTCATAAAAATTCTGCCTTAGATCTGCTCATCATATTCAAAATAACCCTTCACATGTCTATTCACTTAGGTCTAATTTAGGTCTTCCACAAATTTGGCTTATAATTATGCTCTTGAATCTCTTAAAATCTTCTTTGTATTCAAATGATATTTAATGAATTGATTGATACAAATTTCCTCATACTTTAATCCAAATATTATTGTCATTGTCAAACATAACATAGACATAAAATCATTTTGGTTATTCACTTGTTATACAAGTTAGTCTTATCTTTTTGGTTTTCACAAGTCATGCACTTATGCATCTTTGGGATATCCACAAGCTATTAGAGATGTTTGGATGGTTCATGTCCTTATTTTTTTTGTGTTGTTTGTAGGGTTTTTGCCATGAAGTCTAAGGATAGACATGTTGGATGTTTGTGATAGACATGTCCACCTATAAGAAAAGTATCAAATGTAGAAAAAATGCAAAGAAAAACTTGTAAGGGTTTTAGGTGTCTTTAGGCCTAGTACAACTCGTAAGGGTTTTAGGTGAAAAGGTTAGTGAAATATATTAAAGGTCAAAGTTGACACTTTGTGTCAACTAGACAACAAATTTTAGTTTATAACTAACTGGTAATAGTCAGATAGTTAGACAGCAGTGGTTGTTTACTGTTGTTTGGTTATTTAGAAGGGATTTTTCGAGTGTTTGGGGGAGAAGTAGAGTTGGGGTGGTGAGACAAGGCATTGTGAAAAAATTATAATCAATAAAATAATCCTGTTCTCTGCAATACAGTCTCTATCCCATGGAACAATGAGTTCCTCTGATGTATCAAATGCATTTTGACTAATATTTAATGTGAGAACATTTTATTATTATTTTTATCTTGTCCATGGATTCTTTTAATTTTCATTGCGATTTGAGTAAGGAATAATAGACTGGTGCATTCAAACTAGTGACTGGTTAGGCACAGTCAACTGTACTTATTCTGAAGATTCCAATGTAGATTCTCTCCTACCACCTGTAGTCACTGTTATTGGTGGGAGACAATGAGGTTGTGATAATTTATTTGTACTATATTAACCAAATGCAGGAGAGTGGGAAAGATTGGTGCAAGTGCAGCGTTGGATGGTAATTGCTGATGGAGGTTTAGCCTAGATTAGACACCAGTCTAATAGACAGTGGATCATTTCATGTTTGAAGATGTTTGTGGGGTGTCTCTGTTACCAAAAATGAGATAGTAGAGCATTGCTAGTGTTATGGTGGGAAAAATATGTCTTTCATTGTGATAGACTATTTCTAAGTCATCTGTGTCATTTCTTGCTATTGTCAAGCAGTCTTTGTTTTCCTTGAGACCATGAACAAAATTATCTACCATTTTTGCTAATGATAAACTTTTGACTTGTTCAAAAATTTTAGTCGAAGGTGTTGGAATTGATAGTGAACCCCAAGCTCCTAGAAATCACCTTCAACCAAAATGCATGTTACATCTGTGTCTGAGAGAGAATATGATCCAAAAAGCATGCCTACTTTGGTGATTTGGCTATTATTGCAGCACTACAAAGTGTCTTATAGTGTTTCTCATTTTCTTAAATAATAGGCAATTAGTTCATGATTTCATCATATCTTATAGTGGAACAACTCCAAGAATCTTGGGTAAATTGCTTGCTATAAGAATTTCTTATATAGGACACTCAATAATGTGGGCTAAGTGGTGGGCACAAAGAGGAACAAGAAAGGATCTGTACAAGTGCACGGTGCAGTAGAATTCAAAAATGAAATTATCTTAGTTTCATTCTGATTCTCCTCTGTTACCCTCACATACATACACAAATCACTTCAATTCTTCAATGCTCTTAAACTTATACACATCCCTTATCAGCAGATCTGGTCATAATTCTCCTAAAATTTACAAATATTCCTGTAAATAGTAGCTACCTAAGACTCAGGAATTAGATATAAATGAGTTGAGACCAGCATTTATAATTCTTGAACAGGATTGAAAATAATTTTGATTTTGTAAGATGATTTGATATGCAGCAGCAGAATTCATCCTTGTTTACTTCTGATTTATAGGACTAGTGCCTTATCCATTGGGCAAGAAATTGACTATTGGTGGGAGATCTAATTCAAATAACTTGTATAAGAATTAATGAGCTGCAATCACCCATCTCCATTCTTATGCAATATCCCTTTTATGAACTCATAAACCCTACTGATTTACTAAAGCATTTATATAATTGCTTGAATTAAAAGCAACAATAAAAGCAACATACAACCCATCCAGACTGCATTCAACCAAATAAACCTTATTTAAATGACTTCAAAGTAAACAAACCCATAAACTGGAGACAGAAATTGATGATCCACAGATATAGTGTAAATACCCCTTTGTATTATCCTTTTCATATGACTAATACAATAACCAATAGAAAACCAATTGAATGCCCAGAATAGATTGCCATTTCTGTCATTTCAATTTGCTTATCAAAAAGTACAATGGAAGCAAACTCAAAACCTCTGCATACTATTGGACCGACTGAATATGTACTCTTCTTGAAAGAAACAAAAAATTGCACAAGTCTCGGACCATCATAATGCCTTGAAAACTCATTTATATAGCATGAGTTGCAACAAGAAAAGGGTAATTGTGATCTAACAAGTGTCCAAGGAACAAAGCATCATACAAAAGACAAAAACAATCACAACAGAATGCCAGGCATATCAAATATTCCTTCAGGTAGGCTCGTTCCAGTTTTTGTTGTGAATCATCAACTTCTAATTTTTCTCTCATTATTTTGGCTCCTTAGAATACGTGGCTACCAAGCTGGTCAAAGAAGGATGATCTTCTGATACCTCCAAATTGATTTTCTCCTACGAGTTCTCACTGCTTTCACCCTGAGCAGGCATTATTACCTTTTCCCCTTCTTTTTTCAGTTTTGGTGTAGAGGTGTCAATAACTTGCACCTTGCCTTCTAGTTTCTCATCATCATCTGAACTATCCTCCTCTAATTGCTTGTCCAACAGAAGATCTGCCATCCAAGTGTCAAATTGTATATCATCCGGCCAGCTGAAGTGTAGGATATCATTTTTCTTTTTTAAAATATAACCAGACTCCTTTTCAAAACCAACAAATTCTTGCTTCAAAGAATAAAAAAATAATTGGACTTTAACCAATTCCTCTGTCATGGTGGCCCACCAGGCATGCCCCTTTTCATTAATAACTTTATTTATCCTTGTGCAAAAAAGGTCATCCAATTCTTTACTCCACTCTTCCTTATTTTTCAATTTCTTCTTTCTATACAAGGCACAAGGAAATAGATCAAATTTTTGATTCTTGTACTTATTCAAATAAGAAACAATTTTTAGTTGCAGAGCAACTCTCCTGTTATCAAAATCTGACAAGTCATTAGCAATATCATACAATTTTTCAACATGGTCATGGGAAGAGTTTATAACTGAATAACATAAAAGGGTGATTTCCTTTTCCCTTCTTCCCCATTTATTAACAATAGGCTTCAGGGTATCATCATGAGTTTTCAATTCCTCCCATATATCTATTACTTTTACCAACTGATCAAAGAATAAGGGCCACTCAATTTTGTCCGCTAAATACATTAGAGCCTTTCTAAGCTTATCCTCATACTGCGTATTTAACTCTACATGTACGGCCCATAGTTTGCTCTTCTCTTCTTCAAATTCCATGGCTGTATAATATTTAGGCCTTTGAGGTGTGTCTGGTATCTCTACAAGGGGGGTGGATTTAAAAGGTTCCACTGGAGGATGGGGGTATGTTATTCTTGGCCTTGTGGATTTTCCCATTGCCTTGTTTTCAAGTTTAATTCTCCTTTTTACCTCCCTATTATAGGCCTCAAGAAGTGTTTCATATTTATTCTGTAACTTAGACATAACCTGTTCCTCCTTCTTAGCAATGGCCAACACAAACTTAGAAGAATCCACATTCCAATATGCTGCCTGTACATGTGAAGTGTCAGCAACCCTTCTTACAAGTATATTTCCCATCAACTCAGACTCATCTGATTGTGATGGTGTGGCTCTAGATCCCTTTCTCAACAACCAACTGACCAATGCAGCTTGATCTTCAATGAATGAAATGCCTTGGAAGTCTCTTCTATTTGGGTCTTGCAACTCCAATCTACTTGAAACAGAATTGAAAATTAATGCATCTACAATATCCCAATTGGGCAATAATAAAATGTTAGATGCCTTTATCATTTTCCTCCTCTCCTTAGGGCTTATATTTTGCAATTCCTTCATCATTTCTTCTTTAATTTGGTTTTGCATGGAAGTTTCATCCATTTATGGATGCTTTGTTTTCATCTTTTTACATTTCTCCTTGAAAACGTTCATGGTTTTCCTCCATGGAAACTGTTAAAAAGCCGTTGATTTCACAAAACTGTCATCAGTCAAAAATTGATGACTTGTCTGCTCTAATACAAGGTCCAACTCCCTGCCTCTATAATCAGCTATTGTTAGATCCAAACTTGGGAGAGGAAGTTCTGGAGGGTTACCCTCATCTAATTCTGCTTGAGTAATAAAAATATCTCCCTGTGATCCCATTTGTTCAACTTGTTCACCAATGAGCTACTCTTCTCCAATCCTCAAAGGGGACTGGGTGGGTGAATAATCCTCATCTTGAGGCCTTTCTTATGTCATTACCTTTTGCCTCTTAGGACTAGGCTCTTCAGGTCTCTCCTCTTGGGCTATACTAGTAGATCCTATTATTTGTTTGCCCTTGTCTATAAGAACCCTTTTATTCTGAATTATAGTATATCTGGGCCTCTTTTGTACAATTATTTTATCAGTTCTCACATTTGGAGTGAAAGCCAACCTCCTCATGACCTCTCTGGCCTTATCAGGATATGAATCAATAAAAAATTGTTTCTTTTCATTCATGACCTCAAATTATTTCAAGGAAAGTATTCATGAGCTTACTTATTTTGTCAGGCTCTGTAATAGCATTATCCAAAGGATCATATTTATTATCAAAACAATGAATGAATTCTAAGACCCAGGAATAAACTCTCCATTTTTCCTTTTTAGTTTCCTGCTCTTGCAATGAGAATTCGTTCCTTATAATATCCTCTGGATAATAAGAATCGTGCTTGACCGGTCCCAACTTGATTCTATGCCTCAACATCTGATTGAAAAATCTCTCAGAATAACAAAAATGGGGATGAGAGACAGTCATCATATACTGCTCAAAAATTTTATGCAAAAAGATCCATCCCTCTTTTGTAATCACAAACTGATGGGCCACTGTGCAGGTAGGGAAAATTGACCCTAATTGCCTTTTCAACAAAAACATTTCTTCCACTCCCCCTAACTGCCATAAAACTTCAGCCATTCCCACCTTCAAAGGAACTTGGTAAGGCAAAACATGAGGGTTCCCCTTGAAACCATAGATTCTAAAAATAGTAGAAACAGGGTAGGGGATGATATCTCCCCAATTATGTGAAACTTTCAAGTCATGGGGGTTATCCATAGGCCTGATGAGACTCATTAGTACCCTAGGGATTCTGGGATTGTCACTCAATATGAGGCATCTCAATTTAGCAGCAAAATATCTATCAAATCTGACAAAACTAGCATTACTTGCATCCTAGGTCATATTTGTACTCCACGACTGGACTGGCAGTATTTCCCCATTCTCCTCTCTATTTAGTTCCATCTCATTACCAAAATATGTCACTCCTTTGAACAAAAACATATGCATTAATAGAGAGTAGTGACCAAAAAAAATTTCCACCTTGCCCTTCGCAATCCCAACTAAACCAATGTGAATTTCTTCAGCCAAAAAGGAAGCAAAATAAAAAATAACATCTACACCGAAGGAAGCAATCTAAACCATCATGTACATGAAACCAATGGGCATAAATTCTTGCTCATCTTCACCAAAAACTCAGCATAAGGTCCTGTATATCTCTACAACTCGGGAAGTGAAAAGACTCTTCTTAAAAGGCTCTCTAGAGGCTGCAGTAATTACTGGCAAAGTTCCTATTGTACCAATATGTGCCCTTAGTGCACCTCCCCTAATTACATCCTTCTTTGCTTTATATTCATTCTCTAATTCTAGCAGATTGATTTGCACATGGTAGTTTCATAATGGTTCCACATGAAAAACCTCTCTCATTTCTTCAGGAGTAATCAAGACGAGAGGCACACCATCCTTTCTTCTTAAAACCCTAATGGCTTGGTCATAATTCTTAGCAATGGCTTCAAGAAAATCATAATCCATGAAAACACTTGGGACTACTAACTTTCCCAAATCAAAATTCTAGACATTAGCATGCGAGGCAAACAACTTTCTTTTCGAAAACCACTTTTTAAAAAAGATAAGGCCAGCTTGAGTAGTTGTTGCATCCCTAACCCAGTTCCCCTTGTCATATAAGCCATCACCAATTTTAAGCCTAGGGTTTAAGGAAATTAACTTTTTAACTTGTGCAGGCTGTATAGTAGATTCTGGGAGTAATTCTAATAAATCATCATGGACATTCCTATCCATATAATTAATTTTCCCAGAGAATGGTTTCTTAGGAGGCATTTTGATAGTATTGAGAGAATTGGAATGCCATAGAGGTTATAATATGAGTACTTACTTGACTTGCTGAACTTGTTCTTCTCTGAACTTCTAAAATTTCTCTCAAACGATAGAAGAATAGTTTCATGTCTTTACCAGGCTTAACACGACACAATCAATTAGGCTCTTGTGCTAAAAAAATTTGCAATCTCTATTCGCGTGGGACTGGAATTAATGAAAATCTCTGTGTTATTCTCTGTTTCTCCCACACGCGAAGCTTTCACTTATCATAAATGCGCCAAACAAAAAAATAGAGTGGCATCGCACTTTCTTTTTTAAACTTGTGCCGTTGATCCTTGAAAAATCCTACGATCTGGGAATTACAACTAAGCTGACTCAGCTTTCTTCTTAACACATTGGTAGTCAAGCCAATAAAACACCTCCACCTCTACCTTTCCTTCAAGGCTAGCACTTCAAACCGGGCCCATGCATGACTACGCACACGTGTCATAACCTCGCTAACTCATTATACATAATTCTCTCGAGCACCTTTCCACAGCGAGCTAGCGATGATCACTTATCTTACTTTAATCGTGTGGTAGACAATTGAAACAACCTTTAAGAACATGATGGTGGGTCCATTGCTCGTTAACTCAGTATACCTAATTTTTGCACATCTCTTTATAGCGAGTCAACGAGCGTCGTCGATCCAGACTTGATCTTGTGGACATCAATTTTACTTCAACAGTAGTGGGCCACACTCGCTAACTCGCTATACTTAACTTTTGAGCACTTCTTCATAGCGAGTCAATGCCACCCTTTGATCCCGGCTCGATCTCACGATCAGAAATCTTCATACCTAGTACATGGGAAGTGGGTCCATGATATCACTATCCATGATATGGGCCCTACAGATTTCTACCAAGCATTGGTCGAAAGTTCGACCAATGAATGGCAGAAAATGCACTAACAACGCCAACATTTTTTGACCATCGTATTTGTCGAAGTTTCGACCAACCTACTGGATGGTCAAATTTTTGACCAAAAAGTTTTCAACCAATGCCATCTAGTTTTCCACCATGCATTGGTCAAAATTTTGACCAATGCCCCACATATTTCTACCAAGCATTGGTTGAAAGTTCAACCAATGAATGACAAAAAATGGCTCAACAACCTGGACATTTTTCGACCAACGTATTGGTCAAAATTTTGACCATCCATTATGTTCGTCGAATTTTCAATCGAAAAATTACCGACCAATTCGTTGGTTGAATTTGGTCAAAGATTGGTCAAAAAATGGGTCAAATTTTTGACCAATAAAGGTCGAAAAATGAGCCCAAATGTACTAGTATGCTAGCTCCACCTGATTGGTCAAGTATGAGCATTTCCCTATTTTTTGGGATGAGGGTTTGTGGTTTTGCACCGTTATGTTGGCTATTTTTGCATACAGTGTCTAAATCCAAATTTTATTAGATGTTCATGGTTTTTGTGCCCAAAGACCAAATGGGTTTTAATTTCAAAGTTTTTTTATTGTTGGGGATTTTACCTTGGTTTGCATGCCACCTAGTTTTCTCAATTTTTCTTGGCATGATGTTGGTCGTGGACTTGGATTATCCATAGGATGTCAGTCAACCCATTGTTGCACTTATATGTTTGTATTGGGATATGTGTTACATCTGTACTCCCGACATCATATTTGATTGAGTGATCTTATACCTGTTGCTACGGTTTCTTTTGGACCTTTGTTTTGGTTTCATGGACACTAGGATTCATGTAGAATCCATGCTCTTGGATTGAGTCTAGTTGAGTGAGTTCATGATGGTTGGTCTTGTTGCATCATTGGGATTCATGTAGAATCCATACTCCTAAATTGAGGTTGGTCAAGTGATTTCATGATGTATGGTTTTATTGTTTTCTTGGGATTCATGTAGGATCTGTCCTCTTGAGTTATTTTCGGTTGAATGATATTTTTCATTATGTTATCATCCAGTCCTTGTGTTATGATCTTCATGATGTTGGTGTGCTACACACGAGTATGTGCGCATACATTTGTTGGGTGACTTGCGAGGCCTGATCTTCCATGGTACTTTTAGAAGTTATGATCATTGGGGTTGGGTTGGGAATTTGCATTGCTACAGACACTCATCATTGGATAAGCATGGGTAGGGTAGGGTAGCATATGGAGGGAGCTTCTATTTGTACAACCTGGTGTCTATTTCCCGAGGGTTGGCATGTAGAAGATTTAATCAAGTGATAACTAAATAAAATGTGTGAGCGCCCAATTAAGTTTTATGACACAATGTGTGAGCACTTGTTTAAGTTTGAGGATGCACAATATGAGCTTGGGCTTGTTGATGGTAAGTGACTCTCCATTATGTTAGCCCCTACTTAGTAGACCTTTGAATGTTTGACCACAACCTATAGTTTATGCATTATCTATGTTCTTGGTTTTAGTCATCATACTATCTAGTGTCTGTGTTAGCCATGGACATACTTTTTGTGTGTTTGTGGTTGGATCATTATCTCCATTAGCAGAATAGGAGTGGACCTATGGGTTCCACATGGTTGGGAGGTGTAGCTACCTATACCACTATTGGGGACCGATGTATAGAGATAGTCTTTTGTCCCAGAGCGACCATTGCTGGATGTTTTCACTTGATGCTTTGGGTTTCAGAGTATGCTTTCTTGTGATTTATGCTTTCATTGGAATGCTTGTATATCATGTTTAGATGATGCTAGTTTAGTTGATGCATTCCTATATTATGATGTTTAGCATATGATTAGATGATGTGAATTGCTTCATTGGTGTATATATTACTTATTGGTTTAGCATGTTAGATTTCCTATTTGTATGATGTTTAGCATATGATAGATGATGTGGTTGATTTATTGGATTATCTAATGCTTTACTTTTAGCATGTTATATTTCCTTATTCTTATGTTGTATCATGTTTTAGTAGTGACATCCTCATAAGATAACATGATGATCTGGTCGGTAGTTTGGGATGTTACACAAGGGGGATGGCTAGGATCCACGATGGTCTTATGATGTTATTGATGGTTGGGAGGAACTGCATACTTAGTTTGTTATTTCTATACATTGCAATCTTACTTCTATATACTACAATGTTGCTTTTAGTACGTCATTTTTACTGCAATGGTTTAGATGGATAGATGTTCCTCTTTCTAGTTTCATGGCATCTTGTTGTTTATGCACCTGAGTGTTTGTTCCTCGATTTATGTGGATCTGGTACTCCTCAATGTGGAGGAAATGTATTTATTATCTTTTTTCCTTTATTTTTTTGTCTTGTTGATGTGTATCCTTGCACAAAATCTCACTTTCTAGTGTGAGAATACAAGATCTCGCATTGTGTGCTGGGATTCCTCGTGTACCCTTTGGCACTTTCTCGTGTGAAACCCCACACTAGTTTGGGTGTTTTGGTTGCTGGACCAAACATGTCCTCGCACAAGATGGTGTTTCCTGTCATGGCTAAGTGTACTTTCTCAGGTGAAGAGGTGCTTCCTCGTGCAAGACTGTCATTTGTTATTCTCTTGTACAAAAAATAGGGGGCCTCTCCGCTGTTCTTCGAAGAATGCAACTTGGAATTTTGAGTAACCCTTAGGAATTCTAGTGGTTCCATGATTTGATAGATTGGAGATTTTATGTTCTAATGTCATCTTTAGTTTTTGTTCTTAAATTTGGGTGTGTTAGTTTGATAGTGACATTTAGAGATTCGATGGTTGTTAGGATTGTGGTTAAGTCTTCCATTGTGATCTTTTTGATCCTTGTATGATGTTGTCATGTGCATTCATACTTGTAATTTTTTTTTATCTTGGCTTGTATTTCATCCTTGTTCTAAGGATCTTTGGGCAGGGCATTACATTGACACTGCATTGGAGACTCTTGCCTAGTCCACAAATACTTGTGATCAACCCATGATCTAGGCACTGAGACATGCATGCAACCCCAACTACATGTGATCTAGGCATACACATCGATCTCAAAACTAGAGTTCCATCAATTTGGGTTCACTAAGGGCATTTTTGTAGATCCTTGGGAAGCAATTTGGTCTTGACACCTACAATTTCATTTCCATTCAGCAAACAAGAAACTTTCCGAGCCAACTCCTAATCCTCAATTAGATCTTTGGCATTGGCATCACAATTTGAAAACTTCATTATATTGGCTTGACGTGAGTCTATAATCTCTCACTCACAACAAGCATGAGATCCACACGTTTGTGTGTACCACTAATTCATCCCTAGAAACATTGACATCTAATTTGGTCATCAAAGACCTTGACGTGTAGCCAGTATAATCTTCTTGAATAGTTCACCTCAAGCATATACATTGGGGATCTTATCCACATAAGTAGCGGATGTCATACACATTTATCGAGCTCATTTCCAACCTCATAGTCATACTTATTTTTTGAATTGCAAGGCAAGTCGGGAGTAACCATACTCATCTAAGATCTAGGTCAATCTACGACAACATTAAGTCCAACTCCAATCAAAGCCAAAGTTAGCATTGGTCCTCTATGGCTTCCTTGACAAGACAAATTTGATGTATAAAATTTTGGACCCCTCATAGAATTCATTTTTAGTTTTGATGACCATTTTAAGATGCCTATAACTTGGTCATTTTAGCTCCAAATTGAGAACAATCATTTTTTATTTTGGTTAGAATTTCCTAAACATTGCATTGGTGCAACTATTTTCTAGTTTTGGTGAGTAGATTGTATGGAATTAGGAGATTTTAGTGACTATGCCTATCAAATCTCACATTTTGAAACTTTGAAGGCTCCATTCAGGCTCATCCAGTCACAGTTTTAGGTGCTATTTTTTTGTCTACTTTCCAGGTCTGATATCAGTTTGGAGAAATTGTAAGTGGATATTGTACTTTCAAAATTTGATCATTTTCGGCCTATTTTGGCACTTGCAATTTTTTAGATCCTTGAGAGATATATTTGTTAGAAATATAGGAGTAACTAAGAGGTGGGTGGGGGTGGGGTGGGGGAGGGGGGGGGGGGGGGGGGGGGGTGAATTAGTTACCACTAAAATAAATCCCAGATCCCTTGGATGTTAACAATAAAACTGAGTGCTGCTGTTATTCGGTAAGCACACAAAAAATGCTATAACTCGATAAATGTAGAGTGTGATTTACTTTTAACTAATCTTAAAACATTAACAATGATTAATTTGCAAGCATAAGAGAATAACATGAACAGATGAGACACTAGGATTTAATGTGGAAACCCAATATGGGAAAAAGCACCAATGTAACTAGTTAATGTTTTCACTCTTCTGAAGTGAGCCTTGTTAGGAGCCAACCTGGTGAAAGGTTACAAAACACACTGTTAGGTGTGACCTTGTTAGATGATTTAATCACCCTATAAGGAGTGGCCTTGCAAGAGGTCTTAAAACAATTCAATGGAATTGTCACTTTGTTAGAGGATTTACAACTGGTTGTTAAACCAACTTTGTTAAGAGATTTCATATCACTACTACAATGGTAAGAAAGTAACAATGAAATGACCTGATTGTGATACAACTGAATTACTGATTACAGATCTCTATTTTGCTTCAGACTTGATCCTTCTTGATCGAATAACACTTTTCTACTCCACAAGGATACCTGCTTATCCTTCAAGTTTGCTCTTACTCTTTCTTTTTCAATTCAATCAACACATTTGCACACACACTAAAATCTCAACTTGACCTTTCATTTATACCATCCAGATTGTCAAGTCGACTCAATTACAAATTACAATAACCAATAATCATCACCATAGTCAGCTAGAAATAATACTTAAAATAATTAAGCTTCTTATGTCAAAACAAAAAAATCCTTCATTGGCTGACCCTACTTAGTAAACACTGGTTCTGAGACGATTTCTTGTATTAACCAACAGAAGCTTGGTTTACATTGTAAACTTACAAAAATCCTTTGGCAACTGAGTGAACTCGGTGAACATTGACTATGTCCAACTTTCCTTTGTAACCATGAGAACTCGGTTAATACTATTTCCTGCTAGAATTCTTTCAACGCTCGAGTGATCTCGATAGACACTGTCTTTGTAGAGTAATCTTCAAGAATGTTCGGTAGACAAGGAAAATTGTCTTGCTGACCAAGTGAGCTCGGTAAGCACTGACAAACAATTGATATGATATTTGTGTAACATCAAAGACAACACACAATTAGACAATTGTATCCAACACTATTGTCTTATCTTATCAAGTCTTCTATAGCTTCATCTTTTCTATTGTAACCATCAAAATTAGACATCCAATTTGGTTTATTTTGACAAGTGACTATTGTACACCCACTAAATATAAAGTGCCAAATCATTTTTTTGTGGGGGGGGGTGGGGATTTCTTTGATTGAGTGAAAAGGGGGGGTGTGTCTTGTGTTCTTCTATCTCTTTTGATATTGTGCACTTTCTTTTGCATTATGGGTTTTTGCAAATTTAACATCTCATAACTATGCTACTTGGAAAGTAAAAATACTAGAAAAATTGATGGGATTAGGTTTACTTATCCATGTTAATGACACCACAATAAAACTTGATGATGATGTTGATAGTCAAACACAAAATAGTTAGCTTGAAAATTGAGATAGGGCCTTGGGATCCTTGTTTCAACATGTCTCAGATCCTATCAAATATAACATTAGAAATTGTAAGAATGCAGAAGAAGCTTGGAATAAACTAGAATCCTTGTATGGGAAAGTAGATGAAGAAAGGGCCTACATCATTGAGAATAGCCTTCTCCAATTAGAGCCTAGAAACTTTGACACCATACAAGAGTATCTTGCTCAAGTAGAAGTCTATAGGGCACAACTTAAGGATTGTGTTGAACCCATTAAGGATGCGAAGTTGATCACACACATCATGACTCATCTTCCCTCTTATTATGATGCCTTTGTTTCAAGTTACAATACATACAAGTTGACAATGGGTGATGCCTTCACCAATCCTTCATTTGATTCATTTACAAGAATATTGGTCTTCAAACAAGAAAAGTTGGTGTGTATGGGATTTCTCCAATATTCTAGGTCCAATACTTTGGTAGCTAATAAAGATAATCAAGGAAATCAAGGAGAGAAAAGGAGTAAAAATTCCAACAAGAAGCAAAAAAAGTGGAAGGCTAAGCCAAAAGATGAGACAAAAATCTTCCTCACAACAAGGCAAGTCTTCTTCCAACAATAATAAGGAGGGGAACAACTTCGAGAAGGAAAATAAAACTTATACATATTGCAAGAAGAATGGACATGAAGAACATTATTGATATAAGAAAGAAATGAATGAACTCAAGGAGAATAAAATAAGTCTACCTTCAAGAATGACCACTTCATCCTCTTCTTCATTTTTAGATTCTAATAATGAAAAGGATCACAAGGGAAAAGATCAAGCATTATTTTCTACTACACCTCATGATTCAGGAAGATGGCTTCTAGATTAAGGGAATTTTCATCATATGGCATCTTTATAGTCTATGTTTTCATCATTTGATCCTTGTCATACTCCACCTATTTTGATGGGCACTCATACTTACATGAATGTGATTAGGAAAGGAACTATTGATAAAGGGGAGGGATACTTCAAAAATTTGTTGTCTGTACCTCACCTAAGTCACAACCTTCTTTCCATCTATTAACTCACTCATAGGGATACAAGGAGGAAGGTGGAATTCACACCTGATTTGGTATTTATTAGAGACTTGAAGACTAGAGAGGTCATTGCTACAGGGGTGGTTGATCATGCATCTTGTCTATACTACTTCTCAAATTTTTCTTATAATGATGATAATGATTCATCAAAAAAATTTGATCACATTTCTAGTGAAGATTTAGACATTGAGGAGGATTTTGGCTACTTGAACTTGGGTATTCTTACGTGTGATCAAGTTCTTGAACCATCCATTACTTCTCCTCCTACTGATATTGCATCTACTATTGTTCTTGATGATGCGTGTATTCACAGAACCATAGATTCAAGTGATTTGGTGCAACACAATATTCCTTGTCTTCTAGACTCAATTCTATGGGATGACTTCTTGATAGACATTGCAAGTTTGTTTGTAGATTCCTATATTGTAGATTTTGGAGACACCATTGATGACATTCATCTTCTCTTTGGTGAAGATGATCCTTCTTCAGTTGTTGTGAGGGAACACTCTGACCCTCATCTTCATTCTCTACTTGATCATTCTTTTGAGGTTGACATGATGGTGGATAATTCGATACAATAGTTGGAGGAGGTTACTTTCTCTTTAGAGGAGAATCTAGAATCTTTGACACATATTCTACATTCATCCTTATTTGATCATGACTTTTCTTTTTCAGCAAGGTGGCATAGTACACATGATTTGAAAGAAGCACCTTTCAATATTGACATGGGGACACTTGAGAAGGTTTCAGAGATTCCATAAATTTTGAGGTTTCTTCCTACATATGAGGGAGGCTTCATTGACACACCTTTGGTTTTATTTCTAAGGTAATGAATATTGTTCTAAAGTCATGGAACAATTCTACATCAATCCTGGAGCATCTACCATAGGTGTACACTCTACATTGATGGGGGGCTATTTGGAATCTCTTCCACTTCTCTCTTATGGGGGGATCTTTTCCTCATATGAGGTCATTTTCTCTCTCATATTCTCTTATTGTACTTATCTCTATTTTTGGAGGGGGCTTTTTTCCCATGTGGTTTTGCCCCTTTCTCCACTTTACGAGAGATTGCAATGCATTTATTTTGCACTTGAAGTTTGTACATGTGTACCTAACATGGTCGAGTGGTCGGGACCCATCTTGTATTATCTTTAGCTTTTATGAGCTTAAGTGCATTCCCCAAAGTTGTACTTAAGGGGGATGTTGGTGTAAATAGGTATTTATTATTTACACTTTACTTACATTAATGTATTTACATATTAGTTTTCATGTAGATACCTAGAAGTTTTCTTATTCATATGAGTTGTCACATAAAAAATATAGTAGTTAGCACTCCAATTGAGCACATATTGTCTACTACATCTCTTTATGAGATACACCTTGTACTCTTATCCTCTCATTCTTACAATGGAGGATAATCCACTCTTGGTGGACATGTTCTTAGTTGTTATGCTTTTCTCTTGGATAACTCCTAGACATATTAGTTTCCTTTATATACAAGGCACTTCTATGATGTATTGATCTAAAGTTGATTTTCATTTGATCATCTCTTATCTCTCTTGTGCTTCTAGATCTTTGCATTGCATTATTGCCTTAGGAAAATTATTACATAAAGAGTAAAAAGAGGAAAAGGGTAACTTGAGAAAGAACCCAAAAGGAAGAAGGCCAACAAGAGCATGCTTAGCTAGAACCAACCCAACAAGAAGAGGCTTCACCCAAGATGGAAGAGGTTCTAGAAGAAGAAGCCCCAACAACCCAAGCAAAGGACACCATTTCAGTACCAAAAAGAGCTTGAGTTGAGACAATGGTGGTGGGAGAGAAAAGTAGAAAGTTGAAGAAGAAAAGTAATCCATCCCCTCAGGTTCCAGAGACCATACCTGAGGCTCAAAATGAGGAAGAAAGGGAGGAAGTTGAGTATATCCCACTCAATAGGAGAGCCTAGTCAAGAAGAGTCGTAGAAGAGGAAAATTTTAACCCAAACATTGCCTTCCATCCTAGAAACACCTATTCAAATAGAAACCTTGGATCAAGAATAAGAAATATGGATTAAAGAGCTGGGAGGAAAAGGGACTGATGTCTTTGACATTTCAGACTTTGACTTCATGCTGGTGGGCACACAAATGGTAGGGGAAATAATACAAGACACTCCTTGGAATGAGTCACTAGGATAATGTAAGATTCCACCCCTTAATCTGATAGAAGAAATCAATTTTTGACTCTTGTAATTTTAACAAACAGTTGGTGTGCAATCTAGACATTGAATATGCTAACACTATTGTAGTATTCCTTTTAAGGTTAAAGACTAATGTTCAAATTGACCTGATGAGAGATGAATTTCAGTCCTCCAATATCCATGCCCAACTGATAATAGTCTCTACAAGTAGTTGGTGCAATACTATGTCTTATGTATTCCTACTAATAGAATTATGGCTATCATTAGCCACTCCTATGTTCTACCTAGATTTGAATTACTGTTACTACTGCTACTAAACCACCTCACACAACCATCGAATGTAGTGGACACTAACTTATATTTTGCACCAGCTAGTCTAAAGAACCCCATATGCCTCCTCTACATTACTGACTTACTTTTGATTGCTACCCACACTATGATGAAAATGCTAAGTACAATTGCACGCTTGGTATGAATGAAACCTTCAATGAGTGTTGGGGTTGCGTCCGACTTCTCCACTATCTCAAGGGATTTTGTCCTTAAGATAACTAGTTACATTTTATTTAAGCAACCATTTGTATTTGATCAATATCATATTTTTCATGCCCCTAATCCCAATGTAGCTCCACACTTTTATAACCTTGATATGAGGGAAGACACAAACAACTAGGCAATGTGGGATAAAAGCCACTTTCATCTTTTAGTCACTTAAGCTACTTTTGTCAAAAAGTGACTTTAAATTTGCACTTTATAATATTAAAGTGACTTTATTATTATAAGTTACTTTATAATTTTATATAACATTAAATATTTAAATAAATCACTTAAGTCACTTGAACTTTGATATCTCTTGAAATACTTATCTGATTGCCATATGGTCTGAAATAGGAATCTCTCCTCATAATTCCCCATGTGACCAAATACACTTTCTAAAAATAGAAAGGGTCCATCTCTATTACTCTTGACTTACTAGACATAGTAAGTATGGAAAATGGAGTCCAAATGATATTGAATGAAGGCCAAATCCATAAATCCATGAATATTGAAGATGAATCAATCCTCAAAAGACCCTCTAACCATTCTCATTAGCATACAAGGATCACAATAATAGACTAGCCCCTGAAATTCTAATGCTAGCAACAAATGGGGACATTACAGAGAGGATTGGGTGCAATTTCCTCCCTTACCTAAAGGGCCATTTGGTATACCTTCCAGTTGTAGGACAATTTGTTGAAGAAGGAGAACAAGTTCCTCCCAAAGTAAAGACTAGGTCCTCAATAGAAGCAAAAAATAGAAGCTCAATCAATAGTCCTCCCATGACAAGAGAAGACACATAAATGAGGTGATAAAGGGAAAGGGACAAATTCAAAAGCTACATCATCTACTTGGCACATGTTTCCAATGGGAACTACTCCAACATGGTTGAAAAAGGAAGTTTTAACTTGAAAAATGAGATATATGGAATACATAAAGGAGGAAGGTATGGCAGAGTTGATAAAGGTAGTTAAGGTGCCATAACCTATTAAAGGTGATGCTAAGACATTGGCTTTTATCATGAAGAACTAGAATAAAGATCTGCTTGCACACATTGTTATCCCACCTCCCCATGCCAATACAAAGGGTATGTCTTCAAAAGACCATCAGATGAAGGAGATAGTGTTGGTAAGGCCCACAATTGATGTAGAAAAGGTTCTAACCACCAGGAGCCTCAAGAAAGTGTTTACACACTTGAATTAGGGTGAGTCAGAGATTTTTTGGTATTAAAAAATAAAAATGAGTTGATAAGGGGGTGTGTTAATGAAATAGTATGCTTGATTAACCCCAACCACCTAGAGGTTGCTCTAGGGGCTTCTCTAGAGAAGAAAGAATGAGGGAAAGTTATAGAAAAAAGTGATTCATTTTTGGACACTTGCAAAAGGTGGCATCATAATTTTGAGGATAGAGGGGTATAGATAGTTGAGGGTAATTTGAACCTTCTACACAACATCCAAAATAATGTTGACAAATTGGTCATAGTAATAAACTAAGATTTTGGGTTGATGGATGAAGTACATACCCGGGCCAATGATTTAGAAGCATTGAAGAATATCAAAGGTCAAAGTTATTGGATGCTGATGGAGGTGTATATGATAGAGGAATTAGATAAAATAGATAACTAGATAGAGAAGGTATCAACCAACAACAAAGTTATGGTAGGGTTGTATAATGATATTTAAGAAATGAAGAATAAAGTTTAAAGGCAATTTTTGGAAGCAGATAAGTACTATAATGATGTTAGCCTAGATATTTTTGGGGATGAGTCAAGAACTCAACTTTCTTCAGTAGAAACAATAGTACAATAGTTAATAACAATGTTTGAGGTAGCTTCCTCTGAAGATGATATAATACATATCTTCAAAACTGAAGAAGCACTACTTGAGTTAGATTCTAGGTTGGAGATTAGTAATTACCCCCAAGTGGTGTGTAATAAGTATGAATCCTTATATTTGGTAGGAGCTCCAGAAACCATAGCCATAATCCAAAATTTTAGAATAACACATCCAAACATCATTTTGGTCTTGAGGGAAGAAAACCCAGATGCTGGAAAGTGAGTTTTGATACTTAGAAAAATTCTGACGATTTTGGTCCTATCACCCAGATGTGTATTTTTCCAAAGGTGCACTTTTCACAAGGTGCACTATTGAAGATGTCCACTTTTCACAAGGTGTGCCAAATCAAGAGGTGTGTTGACAATTTTGAAGATGAAGCAGTGCGCTAACAGTTGATTTTCAGTTTCTATTTTTGAGCATTCCATGCATTGAAAATGCATTTTGATGGTAGTTCAACTCCCAAAAACACCTAGAGAAGGCCAAACATTTCATTTTTTGAAGTCCTAGTGACTCCCAAATTATCTAATGACTTCTCTCTTCTTATCTTCTTATTCTTTTATTGTTTTAAGTCATGTAAAGGCTCATGCACCCATTAATTGATATCAACAAGGGTGAAGACCTACTTAGCACCCTTTAGAGTGTCAATTTGTATATAATTAGCTTTATTTTATTATTTTTTAGCATAATGTTTGCATTAGAAGAGCTCTCACTCCTAACACAAAAAGAGGAGAGGGTTTCTTATAAATACATGGATGTAATATTTACTCCAAGTTGATATTTTGATGCAATAATAAATTCTATCGGTGTTCTCATTTTGAGTATAATAAATCTTGTTAGAGTGTTATTTTTTTTGAATTTATGTTCATGAATAATAATGGAGCTAATAGTTTTATTGCATTGTTATAATTGTGTGATCTTTTAGTTCTAGTGTTTGCCTTATGTTAACAAATTTTTTTACTTTGACAAATTGGAGAAAGGATCATTATTGTTCTTACATAGAATTTTGACTCATGTGCACACATTTTTTGTGGCTGCACAATTTCATGAGTCATGACACATCTTTTTGTTTTCATCAATGTTCCCATTGACGATTGCATCAGCAGAGTTGTGGAAGTGCTACTTTTGATTTCATCGGTTTCTTACCAAGCACTTTTGATAATTTAATTCATAGACATGTTATTGCTTTGGTTTATGTCTATTAGGAATTTCCCTTTGAATAATTTGCTTTAACTCTTTTGTTACTCTATCTTCATTATTTTATTTTCAAACATGTAGTTAAAATAGGAAATCATATACTTGAATTGATTAGAAATTGCATTCATCATAATTTTAAAATACAAAAATGCATTGGTTATATAGTTACGTTTCATTAAATTTGTGCAGAATTGGTAGATACCAATGAAGGCCTCCTTGTGAACATTCACATTTATCTTCAATTAAGCTACCTAGTAGGTTGAAATATTACCATCCAGAACCTTGGAGTTGATCATTAATTATCTTTTCAAGATAGAGACTTGAGAGAATTTTTGCCATTAGCATCATGCCAAACAACCACTCAATAGTAACCAACTCCAAGGTTCTGGATGGTTGTTTTTCAACCCCCTGGGTAACTCAACTGAAGACAAATGTATGTTAACAAGGAGGCCTTTGATGGTATCCTTTAAATCTGCAAAACTTTGAAGAAACACAACTACAAACCAATATATCTTTTGTATTTTTTGATTTTAATGATGAAGGCAAGTTCTAGTAATGCAACTATATGAGTTCTTATTCTAACCGTGTGTTCAAAAGAAAATAACAGAGTTAGGATGACAAGAACTAAATTTTTGAAAAAGATCAAGTAGAAACTAATGAAATTAGGAGAAGTGCATCCTCAACTCCACCGATGCAATTTCCAAAGGGAGAATTGAAGGATGTCTCACACTTTATCAAATTGTATAACCACAGAAAGTGTGTGTACATGAGATAAATTTCTACGCAAGAACTCAAAGGTGATCCTTACTCTAATTCATCACAATAGAGGAATTTGTTAGCAAATGAAAATACCAAAACTAATTTATTGAATGAGCATTAAAACACAATAAAACTATTGGCTCCATTGCTATTTATGAATTTAAATTTACAATGAAAACACTCATTCCAACAAGAAGCACTACACACAGAATGAGAGCACCAATAACATGTTTTATTGCATCAAAACACTATCCTTCAATACATATTACATCTATGTATTTATAAGAAACCCAATCCTTTATATAATGTTTGGATATAGGGCTTTTTCCTTGCAAAAAGCATGCTAAAACACTAATTTTAAGAAAATTATGGACAAACAGACTCGTAACTAGGTGCAATGTAATATCCCTCTAACCCTTACATAGTTTAGAAGATAGTATTTTGATCAATTCATGTTTATAAAATTGTTTTAAATAACTATTACATTTATTTGATTAGAATTTGAGCTAACCCTGCTAACCCATTGTACCTTATGTATATGTGTGCATTTACTGTTGGCTATTTTTGCCCACATTCAGCCCATTACATATAACCGATTTGAGAGATTTTAAATGGGCTAGATTCTTTGGTGGGTTAACATGTTAGTTGGTGGTTGACCTTTCATGTTATCTATAGTGTTCTTTGGTCGAGTGGATTGATCTATTCTTCTTTCGAGTGGCTCGATTATTGGCTTGGTTTGTTCTTTGGCCAAGTAGCTCGATCTATTCTATTGCTAAGTAGCTCGATAGTGTTAACTGAGTTGTGTGTTATCCCATTGTGCTATTTCACAAAGGTCATTTTATGCAACTTTTAAAATAGAAAAAAGTGTTGTTGTTTCTTCCACTGTGCATTGGGAAATGTGTCAACCATCAGATTAAAAGGTTTTTCCATCAACAATTATGTTTTAATCATTCATTGGGATTTTTTTGTAGAGTTTGGGCCATCCATTTCAAATGGAAGATCTACATAGATGGTCCACCGCTTTTTAAGGTAGATCTGATATTTTCCACGTAGTTCAACTCTATAGGTGCATGCGGGTGGGTTAACATTGCAGGTTATCCCTTCCCACATTTTTTCACAGTGGTGCAATTTGATCTCTTGTATCCAACACATGTCTTCAAGGCCAGTTCTTTAATGGTGAGAGACTTTTTGAGCCTTTTTCATGACACTAATGTATTCCCATGCCTCTTTATTTCTTGTAAGGATCTAATTTTTTCATATTTGATCTTTTATCGATTGGGTGCATTTCTTTTTGGCTTTTCCTATCACTTCTACAGACAAGTTACATTCAAGATTAGATTTCTTTATGATATTCATTTATTTCCCTCTATAGCTACAACTCCAATTTTTGAGGTTTGTAATTCAAGTTTAATCTAAGTTATGTTTGATCTATAAAGGCAAGTTTGTAAATATTTTTAAGGGTTCTTCTCTATTTGCATTTTGCAATAGTAGTACGCTATGTAAATGCATTCCTTTGCCTTCCATTAATGAAACTTCCATGTTTTTACCACTTCTTGTCATTCATTAGTATGTGCATGCTTATTACCACACTTTGAATGTTTTCCTTTATGTTTCCCTTATTTGCATGTTGCATTTATTTTCTGCATAAGTGAAAACCCTTTTCCTTTCAGCATTTGATTGGTTCAAACCAACATACAATTTCTTGGAAGGTAGAATAGAGTCAAGATTAGTGTATTTGGGTGTTTCATTGATGTTAAGTGCATTCATAGGTAGAGTTGTAACCACAGTTTCAATCTAGTGCATCACCTCCTTTCCCTTTAACATTTTAATTTTATGCATTCTCTCTCCCTTTTCCTCCCAAGGCAGTAGTTTAGATGCATCATGATTGTAAGGAAGTCAAACTTCTCCTAAGATTCAACATTAGGGCACAAGTCCCACACTTGGAGGTTGTTTCCATGTTACACAAGGTCACTTGAGGGTCATACCTCAAGCAAGTGTGCAAACTTTTGTGTCAACATTTACTCTATCAAGCGTATCTTCAAGATGAAAGGAGGCAATCATAATTACTTATGTGGGAGATCTACACAATGTCACACACCTCCTTCCTTGTCTGTTATTGTTTGTATATACATACATATGTATTATATTTTGTTTCTCGGTCATGCATGTATGTGAAAGTACTAGACATCGACTCCACAAGTTTCAGAATGCCTAAAAAATCCTTGAACCAATTGTTGTTAAAAAAAAAGATGGAACCATGATCCATATAGGAACCTTAAGCATAGAATTCATGGTTAGGGAGTTGACTACCATTTGGGGATATTTTTGGATTCTTTCCTCTAATTTGGTATTGTGATAGTTGATTGTTATACTAGTAGTTTTAAATTTTATTTTGATCTTGAGATAGTGCTTTAATACTTTAATATTTTATTTGTGATGTTTGAATGATCTTGATCTAATGATGTTTTCATAGGTTAGTCAAGTATATCTATCCAAGTATATATGGGTACACACATATATGCATGAATAAATATACATTTATTAGTTTCATGTGAAAAATTAAATTAGATACACTGTGAGTCTTACTTTAATTCAATATGTGTGTGTATACATATATTTGTGAATGGATAAATTTTTTTTAAAAATGAAAAAAATAGAATAGAAAGGAGATAAATGAAAAATAAAAAGATCAAAATAATTACTCTAAATAACATTCTTTAAAGTTTTAACACTTGACCTCTCACCTACTTAACTGTCTATCCACTATCTCCCCACTCACACTCTTTTAGAACTTTAATAAGAGAAATAAGCTATGAGATATAATAAGTAATCTGACAACATAGTAAAAGGGCATGCGAGTTGAACCTTTTACTTCTTGAGTATAGTAAAGACCTAGTCATTGCACCACAATACATCCTTGAGCTTGAACCTAAGATAACATAGACAAATAAAAACAAGTTTGAAAAATAGACTACAAACTATAAATAATAATTAATAGGTTGATTTAAATAATCAAAACTTGTTAGGAAGTTGATTGCAACAAATGCAACTATTTGCAATGACATCCAAGCTTCCTATAAATTAGGAGCCTTCCTAGAAAAAGAACATAGGAAATCTTATGCACAAAAGTATAGTCAACAAAATGATCATTTGGGAAGGAAACCTGCACAATGGAATCTCAAAGAATCTAGGAAGAGACCATGGAGGCTTGAGCTTTAGGAGTGTTACCTGCAAGAGGCTAAGTAGCTAGATTTTTATAGAGAAACAACATACAACCCTTTCAAGGAAACCAAATAGGTTTAAAATTCTCTCTCTCTCTCTCTCTCTCTCTCTCTCTCTCTCTCTCTCTCTCTAAACAATGGGGTGAAATAATAGTGAAAGATTATAGTATGATAAACATTCATTTCCTGCTCGTTGAATGCACATGAGTGTTTAATCTCTCGATTGTCTCACTATATATTTTAGCCAATATTTTGGTTATGAAATTATTTTATTTGAGTGGAAATCCTTTGAGAATGGATTTTGGTAGTGGTTTCCAACCCAAGATTCAACCCATAAATATGTTTAGAAGCACTCCTCTATCCAAACTGAATATGGGAGTTCAATTCAAAGCATTCCTTATATTTTTTGAGTCTTCTAGAACATATGCACATGAATACTACACATGTGCAATTCTATACATTCACAATATGTCTATCACCTTGAGTAAAAGTGAAACCTTAGATAAACAAAAGTGGAACACTAGGAAATAAATGCATAGCTATAAGAAATAAAAGCACAATTGTAGATAACAAAAATGAAGCTATAATGAACATATGTGTAGATTTGCTTAGTATATGCACAAATAAGGTGAAATTAACAAATGAATGGTTCTAAATAACAAATGTGTAGTTATATGATATGAATGCATAGTAATAAAGAATAAAAGTGTTTCCATGTTAAGTAAAAGTGCACAAATAAGAAATGGATCTGCAACAATAGGAAAACTTTACAAAATCAGACCTCCAAGGTTAGTTTCAGCATCAGGGTATAACGTAAAACAAACATTTAAGTATAAGTGGTTTAAGTTACATTTTATGTTATAAATCCTACTTCTAGATAGGTTTCAACCTCATAGGATTTAAAATAAAGATTATAGATTTGAGGTTTTAAGAAATTTCAAACTTAGCTAGATTTCAAGAATTAGTATTTTAGCTTATCATTTTTGTGTCTTGTGACCTTGTATTTAATTCTAAGGTATTTACTATCTAGAAATGTGATAATAATTCTTGTAAATTTTTTGATAAGTGTTGGTTGTATCTTATTGCTTATGTGATGAATTAGGATTTGGTGGATTACCCTAGAAATGTGCTCTAAAATAGTTTTCTTGTGAATGGTTGAATTGGACTTCTAATGAGGTTAATTTTGGGTCACCAAAGGATTTTGGGTTTTGTGGTTCCTTATAAAAGGAATTTGTCTATATCTTTGTGATTCTATGATGTTGTTCATGTGGTTTTGCTTGATATATGAGTTAGGATTTGGAACTAGGGGTATGGGACACTAGGCATGTTTTTTCCTAAACTCTTCTATGATTTTGGTTTTGGATTTGTGAGTAGGGTACATATGCTAGGTGAGTGGCTCACCATAGGTGCTAGGGCCCATAAGTGGTGGCTCAAGGATCCTATGCTTGGAGACCATATCCCTACATAGGCTGGCTCTTTTGTGAGTGAATGAACAAGTAGTAATATAATAAAAAATAACTATGGGTTTGGACATGGTTATTCACATTAAAAAAAAGATAATTATGGAAGTTCTATTGGAGTACTCAGAGTAGGGACTCGTTTCATATACTATAAGTCCCTAACCTTAGGGGGTTTATTACAACATTACTTATCGTGCATTTTCTCATTGGAGTACTCGAGAAAAAGATGTTGTGTGCGACAAGATGGTCTTAAGACTAGGGGTTGAATCCCAACATATAGGAAGGTATGATGCCACTCACCTAGATGTGCTCAAACCTCTCACACATGCTTTTTCCTTTGGTTTTCCTTTTTCTTTATGATTTCATTTTGGGCATTATGCTTAATGTGGCTTTATGTTACTGTTGCACTTTGATTTTGGGTTATAAGACTTAGATTACCTTAGAACCTATGTGGATCATGGTCTTATCTCCTAGCTTGGGGGAGTGGACCATTTATGGTTCCACATGGTTGAGTGGAAAAATATTCTCAAGGTAATGTTCGAATATTCATGGATGGCTTTATATGGATCCTTGTTGATCATTTCTTGAAGATGGATTATTGAAGTCTATTTGTGGCATTTCATTGAATTAAATTTATGTAATATAGTAATGTAAAGTATTGAAGAAAGTGTCATTCATTTATATATGTATCATGAAATGAAAAGCTATGTAAAAGGGTAAAGACCATCTCTAGGAGAAATAAAGGGTTGTGTACAAATTGTATCAATTCAAAGGATGAATAAAATTATGCCATAACATTGTATATTCCTTATGTTAGAACTCTATTGGGAAAGTTAGATACTGAGAGGGGGGGGGGGGTGTGTGACTTAAGATCTATAAAAAAAGTAATCTTTGAAACAAATATCAAATATGATAAATTCATTTAAAACCCTTATCTCAATAATATCATAAATCACATAAACATTTACTGTACTAATGTATTAGGTATAGCAACTAATCACATCCATAAACATGAAAGTAAATGATCAACACATAACACTGATTTGGTAACCCAAAAACCCTTCAAGATGAATGTAAAACTGGGGTGGGAATGACACGTACAAATCTTCACTACTACAACAATAATGTTTGCTTGTTAGGGCTACAATTTTGATCAATTCTGATGATCTACCCTATGAGGGGTCTGCCTTAAGAGCTTACAAGACTTATTTAGTCTACCTTAATTAAAGGATTTAAACTTAAAACTAAGTAAGCATTATGTTAGGAGATTTAAAAAAGTCTTTTAAGACCACTCTATTAAGAGATTTACCCTAAAACACTTACTAGAATGTATCAGTATCAGATCCTTTGGCTAGATATGATGATTATGGATCTCTTCTTTCCAATATCTAACCTTCTCTCTAATCTGATATACCATTATTCTTCCCTTTATTGCTCTGCTTGGTCGATCTATTTGGTTCTCCTTCAAAATTTGCTTCAAGCATCCAAACACACACACACATACACTCACACACACATGAAAATAGGGTTTGGATCCTTCTTTTATAACCAACTAGAGAAGGTTCTAGATCAAGATCAATAATCCAACTTTCTCCCTTTTTCCACTTAAAACTTCCACTTTTATGATTGGTTAAATGCCTTGCATAGGGATTAATGATCCATAAAATAACATGTAAACATCTCCTTCAATTACTCCTCAATCATTAAAACATGCATTAAATCAGCCAAAAATGGTTTACCTAAGTGTTTGTGCAACTCCAAAAAAATATATCAATACTAGATTTCATGGCACATGAACACTTTGATGCTCGATCATAACAAATCTTCATGTTGTCCCTCAACTTCTATATGCTCGACTCATACTCTATGACTCATACTCATACATTTTCAACAATATGCACTAATTGGTCCATTATTGCGGCTTTCCCATCAACATCTTTGATTTCATACACATCAACAAAGATAACATTTATCTCTTGCAGTCGCTATTTTTGTTGATGTTCCCTTCTCAATTCTTCCTGTCTAGTCTTTCTGGCCAATAGATCTTGCAAAATTTGCATTTGATCATATGTCAAGTTATCAATGTCAAATTTAGGAATCACTATAACTTTTTCCAACATTACTGGCTTTCCAAGTGATCTAGCTATCTTCTTCAACATTTTCTTCCTTAGGGTACTTTTATGCTAACTATAGTGAGTGTGATGAGACATCTACACTTGGTTTCTTTGGCTCTTGTGCTCCACTAGTATCATTCCTTACTGAAGCTGACTCCTTCTAAGTTATAATCACTTATTGTGTAGGTGGAACACTAATTTGAGCTTTAGATTGTGTAGAAGGTTATACACTCAATCCTTTCTCTTTCTTTATTTCCTTCTTCTCTTGACCCTGTTCATCAGTCCTTGTAGCACTAGATGGATTTGTCTCCTTTATTCCTTTGGTAAGAGGTCCTAAGACTTATGTTCTTCCTTCACCAATAGCATAATTATCTACTTGACTATTTTGCACATCAACATGACCTCTAGTGGTATGATCTACCTTAGTAGGCTCTTATCTATTTTCTCTTCATCTTTTGGCACATTTTGTTCCTTGATGTCTATGAATAATGTCTCATTTTGTAGTTGTTCATTGTACTCAATGGTAATAATAGGTGTTTTATTATTATAATAGTTACATGTTGATTCATTCCTTTCTCTCCAATCTTTAGATATTCCACAATTTGCACAATAACTAGATTGGAGGTATCCATCAAAATGTCTTTAATAGATTTAGGATCCATCAAGATATCCACTTAGAATCAATTTTATTCTATAATTCCTCTGGTAGTTCGTTACCTAGTTCTATAGGTTTATATTTAAAATTCACCATCATATCCAAAAATTCATGTTCAACTTTTTCTGTATCACCTCTATCTAAAGAATACTACTTTACACAATTAAATCCTTTTAGGCCTTTTCAACTCTAATATTCTCACATACCTTTTCTATATCTTGAGGAGCTCGCCTAGGAACTATCTGAAACTTAGATCACATGATTCGATCCTCTCAGTTTCATCATCCTCCTCTTCACTAGGTTTAAAAATAAATTTCCTCCTGATCCTCTTCTTTTGACCTTGCTCAATCTCCTTGGCCTTTGATGACCTCTTCTTGCCTTTTGCTGGACTTGTTATTGTTTACTATCCCTTTCTTTGGTGTGGCAACTACAAGAGTTGTTGTCTTGGATCCTTATCTAGTTACTCTATTTTGTGGTGTAACCACTTTCTTTAGCTCCTTTTGACCTTAGGATCAATAATCACAATCTTTGTACCTTTTGGTCCTTAAGGCTTGGCAACCACAAGATCTTTACCTTTAGATTCATCTTCATCATCATCATCATCACTATCATTATCTTCCCCTCTTCCTTTAGTGATTTGCAGGGGTGTTTCTCCAAGTTTACCGTCCAAATATTGTATCATTTTATTTCTCTTCTTGTCCACCTTTGGAACCTTTTTCTGCATCACCATTTTTATCTTTGCAATCTTATATTTGTTGAATAGCTCAACATTTTTGTCAATAGCTTCTACCAATAGTGGTGTAATAGTTGTAGACACTTCATCAACATTAACTTCATACTACATTGGCCTTAACCATGCCACTTTTGGTATGTCTTCTTCAGCATAGATGTACTCAATATCCATCATGAAACATATGTGATCATAATATTGATCAACCATCAACGTAGGTACTCTCATTCTATTCTTTATTTTTCTTTTGAACTCATCAAAATACCCATCCAAAATTATTTCAAAAATTTCTTCTAAATTCTAAATAGAACCATTGATTTTCTCTGTTACAAGTCTATCCATATCCCACGCCATATCTCTAATGGTAGGAAAAGAGTTATGTACATATATAAAATAATATACATAGTATGAGTGAAACAAACTTACATGATTTATTCTTTGCCTTCCTAATGGCTCCCAGATTTTTTCCTAGCCAAATTAACTATGGCTTAGTTGAGTTGTAGCTATGGTCCTTCTTGACTATTTTATATCCCAAATCTACAACTACACAAGGTACACTGTTTAGTTGGCTTGATTGATAGAACTTATGTGCAATTACTTAGACCACAAACTCAATGGCTAGATCATCAATTGCATCAATAGACATCCTACGACCATTCCATTTTGCCTTGGTAAGTTCTTCAATTATGTTCCTAGTCTAGCAATGAATGATCTTCACTTAGTCGAGAGTAGGGTAGCCAGGATGTATGACTGATTTGGTAATCTTAACTAGCTTTTTCTCTAGCCACAACTTCATATCATGTAACCTTCTAAAAAATATCTTGATCCACTCTACTTTGAAAACCTTGGGAAAAGCTAGGGCACGAGTTATCCCTTTCTTGACAACTACTTTAATTTGTTCCTTCAACAGTCCATTCTTGCATTACTTTTCATATGCAATCCTTAGCTCAAAATCACCATTTTTTTCAATCTTACACATGTAACAAGACCTTAAATTTTGTACCATAATCACAGAGGGTGGAATCAATGACAACTCTCTAGATACATCTCCAGTCATCATGATCTTCGGATAAGCCTTGAATTTTGGTAGAGGGCACGTGTCATTATGCATAATCTGAGCATTTTTATCCTTCAATGCCTCCTTCCCACTTCCAGATATAGATGATGTCATTGCAAACTAGGGTTTTGAACTTCAAACAATTTTGCAAAATAATCATACTTGGTTCAAAGGAACTTTGCAAACTTACACAATTTTGCTAATGACACACACTACAATCCTCTGTAATTTGCATAAATAGCTCTGGAATCACCTTGATATAGCTATGAGGGTTATAAATCATTGGGTGAGTGTAGAAATAAACTAAAATTGACTAGATATCTACAAAAAATCAAACTTTCTTATCATTAATACTCCACACTTTTAGTAGGTAGATTCAAAATGCATGACAGTTGTCTATGCTCACATAAGACAACATGGCCTTCTTCCATTCATTGACTCAATCATGAAACCAACTTGGTTGCAACTGCATTCCCATTCTCAATCAAAACTTGGGAAAACACATCAACTCGATCAATATAGGAGCTTTGTCCACACTGTGATTCGGTCACTATAGACATTGATACTAATGTTTGGCATCAACTATGCTCCAACTCAGTATATGTGCCCTTTTCTCGATTCACACTTCAGATCTATCCAAATGGATCTCATCTTATGTAGATATGGACTTTACTACATCACATGTTAGGAACTAATGTATGATGAATCATTTCAAATACAGTCCCTCACATGCCTTCTTTTCTTAGTTTGAAGTAGTGTGATCATCCATTGGATTGGGTGATCTTGGCTTCACTATTTCCATTGTTGCTTGCTTCTTCCTCCTTTTTCCATGTTTGATTCATATGATTTCTTGTTTATTCCACATCAATTGTGTCTTTTCCTTTTTTTTTCATTTCTTGGTGCTAGTACTTGGGTCCTATGGTTTCTACTAACGTGTCCAATCTTATGACAACTATAAAAACCTATACTTTCATTCATCCAACTCTTAGATTTACCTTTAAAATGTGTCCTAATATAATTTTATGCAATAAGACTATATTCACCACATAAATGAAAATTATACCATATGTTGTAATCCCAATTATATGAGTTACCTTGATTAGGTACATTTCCTTTCTTTTTGGTTGTCCAGGTAGGTTTTTTCTTTGATCTGCATTCTTGAGCTCTATGTCCATACTTCTGACAATTGTAGCAATATCCTTTAAATTTGGGTGCAATTGGTGTATTACTAAATTTGGATCTATACTCATGCGATTAATGTCCTTTCTTCTTGTGATTAAAATAGTATCCATTGAATTTGGGCTCGAGGTTTTTCTTACCAATCTTACTTCTGTACACATTTGCTATATGACCTAGTTTCCCACAATGATAGCATGTAGGCTTGTTGTTCTTTGGATTTGTATTACTCTTTTCTCCACTCTTTGATGATTCTCCTTCCTTGGTAGATGATAGGTGATCGACATAGCCTAGTCCAGATGTGTCATGGGGTCTTCTCTGTGATCTCATCAACTCTTCATAAAATCACACAACTTTATTAGGTTTATTCAACCTTTCAATGAATTTATTTTCACATCTCTATTCATTCCTTAGACATTCATTCTTAGATTTCAAACTTGTAATCTCCACATCTTTCAGGTTAAACTCTCGATTTGCACTTAACATTTGATTGTGCATATCAAATTGCTTGTGTATGAGTTTTTGCACATTAGACATCCTTTCATGAAGTCTTATGGCCATTTATCTCATCTTCATCAGCCATTGTCCTAAATCTTCCTTAGCTTTCTTTTTCTATTTAGTCACTTCACATAGTCGTACTAATTGGATTTCATGCTCTCTCTTTAGTCCTCTTATCTCATTATTCAATGTATTGTTCTTCTATAATGGATTTTCTATTGCTACATCACTTTCACTAGAATTTACATCATCAAGTAATCCTTCAGTGTCTTCCTCTTGGTATTGTGTATCATTATGAAGGATTGACATCTCATTCCTTCTCATTAAGGATCTCTTGAATTCCTCTCTTCTTGTTTCAAGTTGCTGCAATGCAAGTTGTATATCAAGCTTTTGATTTTCAATGATCTTTCCCAACTTATAAGCCTCCATCTTTAAGATTTTGACTCTCAAGTGGTTAGACTTCTGCTAAGAGAACAATGCTTTGATACCACTTGTTGGAAATCTATTGGAAAATTTATATACTAAGATGGGGGAGGGGTGGTGAATTAGGATCTATAAAACTTTGAAACTTTGAAACAAATATCAAATATGATAACTTCACCTTTAACCCTTATCTCCTCAATATCATAAATCACATAAACATTTACTGTAATGTTGTATTAGATATAACAACTAATCACATCCATAAAGATGAAAGTAAATGATCAACACATAACACAAAGATTTGGTAACCCAAAAACCCTCCAAGGTGAAGGTAAAAATGGGTGGGGATGACACCCACAAATATTCACTACTGAGGCAATAAAGTTTTCCTATTAGGGGTACAAGTTTGATCACTTCTGATGATCTACCCTGTAAGGAGTCTGTCATGTTAAGATCTTACAAGACTTTTTCAGTCTACCTTGATTAAAAGATTTAAACTTACAACTAAGTAAACACTATATTAGGAGATTTACAAAAGTTTGTTAGGACCACTCTATTAAGAGATTTACCTTGAAACACTTACTAGAATGTATTTGTACCTGATCCTTTAGTTTGTACTAAATATGTTGATTATGGATCTCCTCTTTCTAATCGTTGATATAATCCCCAATCTGATATATCACTATTCTTCCCTTCACTGTTCTACTCAGTCATTCTAATTGATTCTCCTTCAAACTTTGCTTCAAGCATCCAAATAAACACACATACACTCACACATACATAAAAATAGGGTTTGGATCCTCCTTTTATAACCAACTAGAGAAGGCTCCAGATGAACATCAACGATCCATATTTCTCCCTTTTACCACTTAAACATCCATTTTTCTAATTGGTTAAACACCTTGTATAGGGATTAATGATTGATATCAAAATGTGTAATCATCTCCTTAAATTACTCCTTGATCATAAAAATATTCATCAAGTCAGCCAAAAATGGTTTACCTAAGTGTTTGTGCAATTCCAAACAAATATATCAACACTAGCTTGATCAACACATGAACACTCTAATGCGTGGTTATAAAAAAATTTATGTCATCCCTCAACTTCTATATGCTTGGCCCGTATTATATGATTCGACATGAACTAACTATGTATAGCTCGACTTATACTATCTTCTATCTCACTCGACATCCATTTGAGTATTAAACAACCATAGACTATCTTGGCAATAACAATTGCTCAACTTCAACTAAGATATGAATAAGTATAATATATATAGCTTGACCTTAGTAGGATGGCTTGGTCGTAGTGATGACTGACCAACTCTGCCAAATAAATGACTAATTGTTTAACACTAATATACAACACACCTTAGGCATCAACACCTTGTATTTAGTTAACTGTATGATGCCTAAAAGACTCATGTACTCTTTATAATATAATTAGTGGATATAAGATGATTTGGTTTATATGCATGGTTGAAGGTTTAAATCTCTATTATATGTTAAGTAGATACAATTGATTGTAAGGAATAAGACATTATTTCCTAATTTATAAATGGAAATCAGGATGGATAACGTATCAAATCTTAAGTAGATGTAACACTAATAGATGGATTAACTTAAGTACTAAGGATGAAATATTAGAAAGGAAGGTAATCAATATTATTTAAGGGAACCTAATAGGACTTTACAACTATGATTAAGTGAAATTAGCAAGAAAAAGATGTCAGAAAAAATTACTCACCAAACTTAGTAACATTTATACTTATCCTTTCAGGTTCCCTGGTGGGGCATTACATGCTAAGTAGGCTTGCACTCTCATTTTTATTTATTAAATAGTGCATGGGCCTTTACAATCACCTAACACTGAACCAAAATAAAGAGGTAGAAAGAGAGATGACTTTAGCTGATTCAGGAACCTTTGGGACTTGTAAAAATGTAAACTTGGCCTTCTCTGCATGTCTCTATTAGTTAAAATTCTGCTAAAATACATTTTTGGTGTATGAAATGCTCAAAAAGATGAAACTTGCAATTAACTATCAATACAAATGCAAGTGTTTTGTAATTGGCATACCTACGCACCTTGGGACTAGTGCACCTTCACACCTTTAAAGACAATGACTTCTACCAAAACTTTAAAACTGCACTAGCGCACTTAGTGCACCTTTGCACCTAGCGCACCTTCGGAGGTGATAGGACCAAAATTGGTAGGATTTTTCTAAGTCCACAATTTTCAATTTTTAGTATCTAGGTCTGGTTGACCTTCAACCAAAATGATGTCAGGATGTGCTTCTATTAAATTTTGGATAACAAAAGTGATTTCTTTAAGGATCTAGTAAGTCTAAAGCTTTATACTTTTCCCTCACTTCCCTATGGAAATTGAAAACTTCTTGCCATAATTCTACAAAATCATCCAACTTAGGACCTAACTCCCTCAGTGTCTCCTTAGTTTTGAAAATGTGTCTGACATCTTCCTCAGGAGACACTACTTCAAAATTTTCTATGAATTATTGTACAACTATTTCCATTGAGCATAATTTTTGTCTAGAGTCATCATAAAAAAATCTCTAGGTTAGCCACATGATGGTAATTATCTGCTTCTAATAGTGGGTATGTATTCTTCCATGCATATCTTGGATATCTTCATACATAGATAACATGACCTTATTATTGACCTATATATTCTCAATCCAATCAACAATTTTATCTAGTTATACTCTTGTATAACATCTAGTAACATTCGGTATCTCTAACTTCCAAGTGCAAATCCATGAAGTGGGACTTCTTGGGTACTCCTTAGAACTTGAAAGTCATGGGTTTGGGTGTGATCTTAGTTGCTTTGGAAGACAAGGAAGCCATGGTAATCTTGGGCACCTCGGGGACCTCTAGATGTTGACATCTCTAGGACTTCAAAATTGTAAACTTGTGCACCTATGCAATTGCACTTATACATCTTCAAAGCTTTCAAAATTGTGTATGCATGCACTTGCACACCTGTGCACCTTGGGGACCTACAAAAGGTGCGCAAGTCCCAAAAAATAAAATTTCTTAGATTTGAAAATAATCTCTGGGTTTTCCTCAAATAAGATCTTAGACCAATCTTGTGTACTTATTTCTAATATTTTTGATGATTTAGGTCTAGTTGTGCACCTTGCACACCTTTGCACCTAGTGCACCTTCGCACCTTTGGAGACCTACACAAGATGCACAACTTCGCCAAAAAATTAGAGTTCCCAGATTTGAAAATGGTTTCTACATTTTTCTTTGGTGGGGTCTTGGAGCACTTGTATGTATTTATTTTTGATCCTTTTGATAATTTATTCCCTCTTTATAGTCCAACATTGGCATGGACTTGAGCTCCTTCTTCTTTAACCTCAATTTCTAAAGATGTGTATGTTTAATCTGCACATGCAATGCAATTATCATCAGTGTTTTATTGAATACAACAAACTAATTAAAGAAAATTAGCTTGTTTATGATCTAAATCATGAATCCATATTAGATCTAATGGATCCCAAGGATCACCATCATGCTCTAGGAATGAAAAGTGAAAGATGTAAAACAAAACAATTACACAAAAAATGGGAAATCAACACAAAATGAAATTAACAACACTGACCTAAAAACCTACTCTACATAACCTAGAGCCTCTTGACCATCAAGGTCTCTCAAAAGATACTATGATTTGACACCTTAAGGATCTAATGGATGCAAGGAAAAAAAAATGGGGTCCCCATTTGCGAGATCAAAATGGGGTGTGTATTGTGGAACCACAAAAATATAGATAAGTTTGATGAATCGGAACAATATGATGGTGGGACCGTTAAACTTGGAAATAATGTTCCATGTCTAGTGAAAGATAGAGAATCATTAATGTTAAATAACAAGATAAAATGTGATGATTCCTATTGGGTTCAAGGACTAAAGTATAACCTGTTGAGTGTTGTATAATTGAATAATTAAGGTCACAAATTGGAATTTCAAGATAGGAAGGTTAAGATCTATGACGAAGTAGAAAACTTACTTGGAATTGGTGGACAAATAAGAGGTAAGTTATTTTACCTTGATCATACTATGGATACATGCCTATTCTCTGAAATTGAAGATGTTTATTTGTGGCATAAGAGACTTTTTCATGTCAACTCTAATAACATTGCCAATATTAGTAGAAGCAAGAAAGTTAGAGGCTTACCAAACTTACAAAAACCTACCAATGCTATGTGTAAATAATGTCAACTTGGTAAGATGACAAAGTCAAATTTTACTAGTAAAGCATATTCATCTAATGATATTATGGAATTCTTACATACTGATTTATGTGGTCCTATGAAAAAGAAATACTACAGAGACAAATATTTCATACTATTTATTGTTGATTATTCTAGAATGATGAAAATGATGTTTCAAAATTTTAAATCTTATGCATTTGATATGTTCAAGTGCAAGATTACATCCCTTAATCTGATAGAAGAAATCAATTTTTGACTCTTGTAATTTTAACAAACATCTGGTATGCAATCTGGATACTGAATATGCTAACACTACTGCATTATTCCTTTTAAGGTTATTATCCAAATTTATAGTTAGGGTGATAACAAATAGATTAACCACAACTAATTTAACTCCTTCCCAATCATAGAAAGAAAATGACAATGCAATATCATGGACGATACAAAGCTCAGTATTTGTAATATGATTTAGACATAATCCATGGAATATTAAATCACTAGAGTTACATACAATGAAAATGTTTGGCACAATGTTCAAGCATTTATACAGACCTAGGTCATAGAATGGACATTTTACTAAATGCCTTCCATACTAAACAAAAATTGTACCTATCACCGTTAATGGTCTATCCCTTTACGCCAAGCATGCTCTCGGATGGATTTCCCAACCACCTCTTAGTTCATACTTCCCTATGATCTGCACTACACATATGATATTATGGGTCTATTGCTATCATTTTACTACCTATTGTCTACTCATTTCCTTCATTGCATGATAGTTAGTCTCTAGATTACTATTGTCTGAGGGTGGCCACGTTCATTGCTATTGTTTTGAATGTTGTTCCCAACTATGCCAAAACACAATTGTAATGCTCCATGTTTGCTAATGTTATGCAAACCTACCAGTACATGGCTCAGATGATCTATTCTATGGCATTGGGATATGTTCACCTTCAACAAACTAATCCTCCTAACTCTGGCTATTGTTACAAATTTCCACTACTACACATGTATGCAATAAATATGATGTTCAAACTAACCTGATGAGAGTTGAGCTTCACTCCTCCAATATCCATGTCCAACTAATAATAGTCTCCATGGGTAACTAGTGCAGTACTATGTCTTCCATATTCCTGCTAATAGAAATCTAACTATCACTAGCTGCTCCTGTGTTCTACCCAGATATGAATGACTGTTACTACTGCTACTAAACCACCTTACACAACCATCAAATGTAGTGGACACTAACTTAAGTTTTACACTAGCTAGTATAAAGAACTCCAGATGCCTCCTCTACATTATTGACTTACTTCTGAATGCTACCCACACTATGATGAAAACACTAAGTACATCTCCACGCCTGGTATGAATGAAGCCTTCAATGAGTGTTGGGGCTGCGTCTAGCTTCTCCACTATCTCAAGGGGTTTCATCCTTAAGATAACCAATCACATTTGATTTAAGCAACCATTTGTATTTGATCAATATCATATTTTTCATGCCCCTAATCCCAATGTAGCTCCACACTTTTATAACCTCGATATGAGGGAAATTGCAAACAACTAGGCAATGTCGGATAAAAGCCACTTTCATCTTTTAGTCACTTAAGTTACTTTTGACATAAAGTGACTTTAAATTTTTAGTTTATAATATTAAAGTGAATTTATTATTATAAGTTACTTTATAACTTTATAATAAAATTAAAATATTTAAATAAATCACTTAAGTCACTTGAACTTTGATCTCTCTTGAAATACTTTTCTGATTGCCATGCCATTTGAAATAGGAATCTCTCCTCATAATTCCCCATGTGACCAAATACACTTTCTAAAAATAGAAAGGGTCCATCTCTATTACTCCTGACTTACTATACATAGTAAGTATGGAAAATGGAGTCTAAATGATATCAAATAAAATCCAAATCCATAAATCCCTGAATGTTGGAGATGAATCAATCCTCAAAAGACCCTCTAACCATCCTTATTAGCCTACAAGGATCAAAATAATAGACTAATCCCTAAAATTATGATGCTGGCAACAAATGAGGATATTGCAGTCCTCCCTTGCTAAGATTGCTTTCCCTCAAGCAATCTAGCAACATAGTGAACCCCAACCTCCACCTAGATCCTAGATGAAGTAGTATGTGACACCCTTGTCAATATTGAACCAACTACATACCCCTAACATGATCAATACCAACAACATAACTTGTAGTATAACACTCAAAACTTGTGCTAATGATGTAGGAGTTAGACTATCACCAAAAGAATACCCCACAAGAAATATCTTCATCCTAGTCCCCACCTATATAATATATACTGGGCTAGAATCTTGATCAACAATCCCTTGGAGAGATGTAGCTACAGGAGAACCATATGCACTCATGCCAACTATATCAACAATAGTTGTAGCCACGTCAAAATCTATGGACATAGGAACATTACAAACTGCTGCAACACAAAATTGAATCTTTACAGATTGTGAAAACTAAGCTCAACTCCACTCAAGTGAGTGATCAACATCAACCTCAACAACAGATTTTCATAAGACAATGATGCATCCATGTCAAACATAGGACTATTCATGAAGTGAACATCAACACTTTGTCGATCGATAGTATAACATGACTCTATCACTACATTACTCACCTCATCAACAATAACAAGTGTTATATCATCAGAGAACACATATACAATTTTATGCATGTTGCTAAAATCCTCATTGGATGGCTCAACCGACACAAAATTGGCTATTGATATGACAATATCCTCACATGCTCCTACTCCCACTATTGTTGCATTGTCATCAAATACATGATCCAGGGAACTCATGCCGACAATTGCATCATCTAACTTAACCTGACATAAATCTACATCACATTCCACCTCATTTATGCCCAACTCATGTAGTGTCTCATAAGAAATGTCCCACAAATTTGAAGTTGCAAGTGTATCATCACATTTTGCTTTTTGAAAAAGTGATATCATTCTCTACTCAAATCTTGGATTCAAAATCAATTGGGTCATCTATTTGCGGTTTTGATTCATCTCATTCACTAGCACATTCAATTGTTTCACAATACCATGTATCTCAGAATCTTCATTCCTTGGTAGAGAAGTACGACCTCTACAGGTATAATGAATGCCAAACCTTTTGTCACCATCCATAACATTGAAAACAAATTCCTCTCCCTATGGGTTAAAATAAAAGTGATGAGTGCTCCTCACAGTGTAATGTTGATTAAAACTCTCAAGCTCTGTCAAGGGCTCATCATCATCAAACTGGGAATCAGAAGATGGTTCCAATCTTCGACTCTGAACTATTAGTCGAGTAGGAACCTAGGAAACCCTCTTAGCAAACCCAACCACAAAATACCTAATGAGAATCATTGTAGCCAAGGTCTCTACAATCTTCCACACTAATTAGTGAATAACATGAGAGCCCCAAATGAGAGTACCCTCAGATATAGTATATGAAACCTCCTGCAAATTTGAGCTCTCAAGAAAATACTCCATGAATGACTCAATATAGTAAAAATTATATGTGGAAGCATCAATCTGCTCCCCTGCAATCCACAACTGATCTCTCTGAAAATGTGATAGTGCCAACTATCTAATGCTACCATCTGTATGAAAATGAATAGATTCACTTTTAGTAGAAGGAAGAAAATCACCATGAGAGCTCTTCTCCACTGATGCTCTCACCTCCTTTGTACATACTACACTCATATCCTGGACAAATGTGTTTTCCATATCATCACGTCTCTCATCCTCAACCATAAAAGCAAACTCACCACTAACCACACAATTTCACTGAACAGGGTTTGGGGATGGTGTTGATTGTACCTATTCTAACTCGATAGTAACCTCACCTAATTGTAACTGTGACTCCTTAAGAGCCAACTGAGTATACTGAAGAGATTTTGCCATCACCTCAAGCTCCCAAGTGAGCTCAACCACCTCCTATTCCTTCCCTAACAACATCTCATAGCAGGTGCTACCCCACTCCAGAAGGTAATCTCTCTCATCAATGAACTAAGAGTAGCTATGCTTCAAGATCCTAACAACCTCTCGAAGTGCATGAACCTTTGCTGAGGAAAGACTACTATCACTGTGCTCATTTGACACAAGAGCACCCCAACCAAATGTAGCTAGCATAAGACAAATAGCATCATAATGATTAAGAGATGAATAAATGTCACTATCATTCACCTTTAGTTGATAAGTTACATGATGCCTTTGTAACCACTAAATCCTATGCAAGCTCTATGTCTAACTAACTGCATTGTGATAGGAAACTGAATCAGAATAGTCCATCACAAGATCACTCATACATGTGCTATCATCCTTGCACAACTTTGCATCCAAGATACAACTACTATGTACCTCAAACAATTCCTCCAAAGAAATGGAATCCCTTGCTGTATCAATCTCCTCACATGTCTTAGCTTCCACCTTAATAGTATGATCCTATAAGCATCGATCCTGAGACCCATCCAAAACCTCCTCAGATTCATCCCCCAATATCTTACAAGGGGTGTCATACCCAGTACATCTCATAGCATCGTCAAATGGATCATCATATATGTCCATACTATCTGCATCAAAATCTCCTAACAAAGCCTCAACTGCAAACTCCTGGCTCTTCACACATGACTCAACATCAAGCTTAAAATCAATAGTACTAGAGCATAAACCCACATCTAATAACTCCTTTGAAACACCCACATCACCAACATCATATTTGGGTGACTCGATACGTGCCTCGATCCCACCTAAGGAAGCAGGTGCCTCCTATACTGAAGAAACATATGAAAACTCACATAAAAATCTCCAATAATAATCCCCTGCTTGAGAGAGCTAGAAGTATTAGTGGTAACAACTGCATTGACTATCTCTATACTAACTACAACAATAGCTCTAAGAGCCTCAACCTGTTGAAGCTTAGTGTCACTATCCTTCAATGCCACTAGTACGTCACTATCCTTCAATGCCACTAGTACAACCACATGTTCCTATGAAATAAGTTCATCATCAACACTATAGATAGGACTAGCAGGCGTCATACTAAATATAGGTACATTTACATCATAGACACCCATTGGGGAAAACACAAGCTTCATTCCCTGCAACCTCGATGTCAGCCTTCTAAAGGTAGAAACCATATACCTCATTGTCCTCTCAATTGTCTCTAGATCTGACAAGCTCTCCACCAACCTCTATTAATGAAACTTAAGTTTCTCCACTCTCCTACAAAGCATTCATTCTTGTGTTAAATTCCTCATTACTCCACCAACTTCTAGAACTACCAGTCCTCCTATGTCTATCCATAGGAAAAAAAGAAGCTAGAGTATTGGTCACTCCAAATGCAACATCAAATCTGAAAATAAAATAACTTTCCTACCCCACAAGATGGCAGTAAACTAGGCTCTAATACCACTGTAAGATTCCACCCCTTAATCTGATAGAAGAAATCAATTTTGAAATCTTGTACTTTTAACAAATAGTCGGTGTGCAATTTGGACACTAAATATGCTAACAGTATTGTAGTATTCCTTTTAAGGTTATTATCCAAATTTACAGTTAGGGTGATAACCAATAGATTAACCATAGCTAATTTAGCTCCTTCCCAATCATATAAAGGAAATGACAATGCAATAGCATGGACGATACAAAGCTTAGTATTTGTAATATTATTCAGACATAATCCATGGAATATTAAATTACCAAAGTTACATACAATGAAAATATTTAGCACAATGTTTAGGCGTCTATATAGACCTAGGTCATAGAATGGATGTTTTACTAAATGCCTTTCATACTAAACAACAATTGTACCTATTACTGTTAATGGTCTATCCCTTTACGCTAAGCAATCTCTCAGATGGGTTTCCTCACCACCTCTTAGTTCAAACTTCCTTGTAATCTCCACTACACATCTGATATTCTGAGTGTGTTATTTTTGTTTTACTACCTATTGTTTGCCTATGTCCTTCCTTGTGTGACAGTCAGTCTCTAGACTACTATCATCATGGGGTGGTCACATTCACTGTTGCTGTTTTGAATGTTGTTCCCAACTATGCCAAAACACAACTATAATGCTCCACGTTTGTTGTTGTTTTGCAAACCTAGCAGTACGTGGCCCAGATGATCTATTCTATGGTGTTGGGATATGTTTTTGTTCAACAGACTAATCCTCCTAGCTCTAGCTATTGTTATAAATTTCTAGTACTGCACATGTATGCAATAAATTTGATGTTCGAACTGACCTAATGAGAGCTGAGTTTCACTCCAATATCGATGTCCAATTGATAATAGTCTCCACGAGTAGTTGGTGTAGTACTACATGTGCCCTATTCTTGTTGATAGAAATCTAACTATCACTAGTTGCTCTTGTGTTCTACATAGATATGAATGAATATTATTGTTGCTACTAAACCACCTCACACAACCATCAAATGTAGTGGACACTAACTTACATTTTACACCAACTAGTATAAAGAACTCCAGATGTCTCCTCTACATTACTAACTTACTTTTGACTGCTACCTACATTATGATGAAAATAATAAGTATAGCTCTATGCCTGGTATGAATGAAGCCTTCAATGAGTGTTGGGGTTGTGTCTAGCTTCTCCACTATCTCAAGGGGTTTTGTCCTTACGATAACCAATCACATTTTATTTAAGCAACCATTTGTATTTGATCAATATCATATTTTTCATGCCCCTAATCTTAATGTAGCTCCACACTTTTATAACCTCGATATGAGGGAAAACACAAACAACTAGGCAATGTGGAATAAAAGCCACTTTCATCTTTTAGTATCTTAAGTTACTTTTGACATAAAGTGGCTTTAAATTTTCACTTTATAATATTAAAGTGACTTTATTATTATAAGGTACTTTATAACTTTATAATAATATTAAAATAAATCACTTAAGTCACCTGAACTTTGATATCACTTGAAATACTTGTTTGATTACCATGTCATCCAAAATAGGAATCTCTCCTCATAATTCCCCATGTGATCAAATACACTTTCTAAAAATAGAAAGGGTCCATCTCTATTACTCCTGACTTAGTATACATAGTAAGTATGGAAAGTGGAGTCCAAATGATATTGAACGAAGGCCAAATCCATAAATCTCTAAATGTTGGAGATGAATCAATCATCAGAAGGCCCTCTAACCATCCCCGTTAGCCTATGATGATCACAATAATAGACTAATCCCTGAAATTCCAATGCTGGCAATAAATGGGGACATTACATCAAGTGGTATAAAGCTAGTGTTAAGAAAGAGACAAGTAAATAGTTAAAACATTTGAGATCTAATAGAGGTGGTGAGTTTATGTTTTTTGAATTCACTAACTTCTATGTTGAGCATGGAATCAAGAGACAATTATAAACCCCTAGAACACCACAACAGAATAGATTTTTAGAGAGAAGAAATAAATGAGTTGTTGATTGTACCAAAATACTAATGATTGAAAAAAGAGTTGCATAATTATTTTGGAGAGAAGCTATTAGCAGTACTATCTATACTCTCAACCAAGTACGGTTAAATAGGTATTATATTTGCAAAGATGCAAGGAATGGAAAATTTGGTTCTAAAGGTGATGAAGGTATATTCCTAGGTTACTTTACTAGGAGAAAGGATTAAAAATGTTTGAAAAAGGTGATTATCTTAATGATTGAAAGTGTAAATGTAATAATTGATGAGTTTAAAGATAAGAATGATGAAGAGAGAAAGAAAGAACTTGGGGATTATAACAAATTTGTGTATGTCTCTGATGATGCATCTGACATAGTACCCAAGCTTCAAATTCATTGCGATGGTAGACTGAGCAATATTAGAAAGACATCGAACAACAATAGAAGGACACCAAGCATAGACCTACTTCACCCAAGCCAAAGATAGAACAACCCAAGTAGAATGTTAAGACCCAACAAAGTGAAGATAATGTTGCAGATCACATAATCGAGCCTATGTTAGTAAAGTATGTGAGAAGAAATCATTCACAAGATCAAATAATTGGTGACAAGAGTGCTAGAGTTATGATGGAAAGTAAGTTAAAGGATGATACATGTTTGATTGCTAAGTTTGAACCTTGAACTATGAGAGATGCACTTGATAATGAATATAGGATCAATGCAATTAATGAAGAGATAGATCAAATTGAAAAAGAAAAATAACACATGAACACTCGTATTGAGACCCAAAGACAATAATGTGATTAGAATCAAATAGATATTCAAGAATAAATTAAATGAGAAAGAAGAAGTTGTGAGGAGCAAGGCCAAACTAGTGGTTATGCAAAAGAAGAAGGAACTGACTATGGAGAGACCTTTGCACATGTTGCTAGATTGAAATGAGTTAGAAATCTACTTTCTTATGCTTCTTACACGAAATTAAAGGTATATGAATGGAAATTAAGTCAACTTTTATAAATGGAATGCTAGAAGAAGAGGTCTATATTGAACAACCTGAAGGATTTGTTGAGCCAAATTAGACGAACCTATTATTAAAACTAAACAAAGCACCACACCGAGAGCATTGTATGAAAGATTGCATTCATATTTGATCAAAATTTGATTTGTTAGAACAAGTGAAAACAATAACTTGTAGTTGAGAAGTGAAATTGATGAGGTCTTAATTGTTGAAATATTTTTTGATGATATAGTATTTGGTAGGAATAATTTGTTGAGAAAATGAGAAAAGAGTTTGAAATGTATATGTTTGCTGAGATTAAGTTTTTTATTGGTTTACAAGTTCATCAAACACAAGGTGGAATATATGTGACTTAGTCTAGGTACATAGAGGAGATATTGAGAACTTTTGGTATGGATGAGTCAAAGCTAGTTGGTACACCTACGATAATTGGATGGAAAATATCTAAAGAACGTGATATTAGTGAAGTGAATGCGACATAGTATAGATCAATGATTAGAAAATTACAATATAGTGTACACAATGGACCATATATTGCACATGTAGTTGAAATAGTTTCAAGATTTTCATCTGATCCTAAGGAGACACACATGATTACAGTTAAGTGGGTATTCAAATGTCTAAAAGGAATTGAAGACTATGGACTATGGTATAAGAAAGAAGGTGATTTTGAGGTGAGAGTCTATACTGATGCAGATTGGGCTAGAAATGTTGATGACAAGAAAATCACTAGTGTTGGAGCTTTCTTTTTAGGAGATAGAATGATTACATGGTTGAGAAAGAAACAAAGTTGTATTTTCCAGTCTAATGTAAAAGATGAGTATGTTGTTGCTTCTATTAATTGTTCAAATATTTTTCGAATCAAGAAATTATTGGAAGGTATGAAAGAGGAAGTCATTGAACCAGTAATTATTTATTGTGACAACAAAAGTGTCATAAATATTTCAAAGAATCCTATGATGCATGCAAAAACAAAGCATATATCTATTAGCTATCACTACTTGAGGGAGAAAGTAAAAGAGAAACAAGTTAGATTAGAGTATGTAAAGTCTAAGGAGAAAAATTTAGATTTATTTACTAATCCATTGCTTAAGGATGGTTTTGAGTATCTAAGAAGTAAGTTAGGGGTGCTTCCCCTATCCAAGATTCACTAAGAAAATATGCATGTTGCATTAATTCATGGGATGAATTAGAGTATCTTTTTAGACTTGATACATTTGTTCACACTTTAGGAAGTTGTTTCTAGAGTTGTGAAAGAATGACTGTAATGAAGATGTTGTTAGTATATGCGAGGTATAAGGTATAAATGCAAGGTTTTATGAGTTTCTACTTGAAGCTTATATTTACCTTTGGCATTATTGTCAAAGGGGGAGAGATTGAATAAAAAGGGAGAGAATTAGTAAGAGGGTAGAATGTGTAAAGAGGAGGATCTGAAATGATGAGAAAACACCCATAGGTGGAGAAATGTTGTGCAAAAGAATGAAGTATAATCAAAGGGGGAAAACATGAATGAAGAATATTGTAGACAAATAGAGAACTTGATAAGTCATAGCACTAATAATATTCATGGTTTGATGGTTTATTAGTTTCATAATATAATGTTATGGAATTCCTTGTTTAGAATGTTCAAACTATGTAAATGTGTTTCTACCAATGCCAAAGCGGGAGCTTGTTAGTTCCAATAGATAATGTTATTAATGTATGTGAAAAATTCAAATCATTTTTTATGTTGTCATTGATGTCAAGCCTTAGTTGGTGAGACATTATGCTAATTCAGTAGAGTGCCATATCATTTGATTGATGAAGAAGATTTGAAAAAAATATAATATTGTAAGTGATGATAAATGTATGGTATTCAATGGGCACTTGAATGAGTTGGAATGTGATAGTATGAAGTTGATTTGATTAATTTATATGATTCTAACATATAAGAAAAGTTATGAAATCATGTGTAAACAAGTTGCACCAAGCTAACCAAGTTACACCGATCAACTAGGTGAAAGAAGAATCCTAGTATTAATCGAGATACTACAGTGGTTACTGAGCACCTAATAAAATGTAAAATAAGTATAGTCTTAAATGACTAAAGTTGGTGTCAAACAAGCACAATATCGACTGAGCAAGATCTGGTGTTAACCAATCATGGAAAGAAAGAATAAAAAAAGATGGAATTCAAGACTGACATTTGATGAAAATTAAGAATTCTCAAGAAGTCTAAGGGATAAGGGAAAACTTAGTTATGAGATCAATGACTGGAAAAATTAAAGAGAGATCTAATGGAAGTAATTTACTATTTTTAGAGTTTGTACAAACGTTGTGACCAGATTTAATGAACCTGAGATAAATAGAGATCTAATCGATGTGTTTCAAAGGCAAAACAAATGGATTAGATTAAGAGATAAAGCTAAAAGATTGCTATTTAAGGGATGAATAGAAAGTTCATTATTGCCAATCAAGTTGAATAAGTTGGTAGTCAAAGGATAATCGAGCGAGTTGCATTGTAAAGATCAAGAAAGAGAAGTTCTAAGTGAATAAATAGTTGAGAAGTTTAGCCGAAGAAAGGATTAGAAGGAAGATATAGAGTAGAATAGAGAACTAAAGAAGTAAGGTAGTGGTAAACCTAAATGACCATTTCACTATTACATTTTAACCTTTATAGCAAAAAAATCTCTTAACCAAGTTGACCTAATGCTCTTGTGAAATCCTATATGGTAACATTCAATAGTAATATTTTTAAGTCCTTTAGAGTAGGCCACTCTTTAGAAATGTCAAGGAGTTGTTATGCCCTGCATACATGTCCCTACTTTTTGTGAGCGAAAACTCAGGTCCCCTCTTTTCGCTTTTCGATCTTGGCTTGCTTAAGGTAAGAACCCCTTTGGTTTGTTTTGTTTTTTTGGTGTGATTAATAACCTCCAACAACTATGCAATAAAAAAAGTGTGATTAGTTTGTAAACTCGAATCCAAGAAATGTATCGATTTTCTTTTGATTTGAACTAGTAAACTCAAATCCAAGATATGTTTCAATTTTCTTTTGATTTGACCTATCCTATTCAATTCCTTTATTTTTCTTAATCTTCTTTTTTGACCAAGATAATACATCCAATCATTTGAAAATCATTAAAAAAATTAATGGAATGGCAATTAACTTTCTTTCAAATCACATCATATATATTTTGAAGATTCGATACAAAGAACATTCTTTGAAGATCAATCGATGATAAACAATTAATCTTTTTTAAATTATTAAAGAAGCCAAGAACAAGAGGGTTGACCCATTACAAACTAAATCCCAACAAGAGATTAACGGGCCAATAACAACACAATGTTAGCACAATAGGTGCTAACAAGAAAAACAAAAAAATGAAGCACAAATGCTTTAAGCCCAAACATGTCAGGCCAATCTCACGTAGCAAGAGGAGTGAGAGTTAATCCTATGCCAACAAACAATAGTCAAGACAATACTATCTTTAGGTTCCCCAACAAAGGAAACTCCTCTAGTTCAATTGCGAGCATAATGAAGAGGGTGTTGTAAAGACTGAGAACCAACAACAAATCGTGTTGTAGAGTAGTGACAAAGAATCTAGGAATGGATACGTCCCCAAACCCAAAGGAAAAATAAACATTAAGAGGAACAAATGTCTAGAACGAAGCAGGACTAGACCATTAAGCAACCTTAGAAGACTGGAAATGCACAACAGTATGAGCCTCAACAAGGTTCTCCTCAAGGATATAATCTTTCAATAGTAGGTTGTGAGTCTTTAGAGAAGGACTCAGAAGGAGTTTCAATAACACAGATTGTTAGGTGATCATTGCTTGCAGCCTTCCACCAAGTAGCAAGACCTTTACGAAAAAGAAGAACACCTTTGAGTTACTAATCTCCAATAACTAATACAAAGATTTTTTTGTCTTGGACTTATACTTTGTCAAATTGTCATCATTTTCAGATTTATGTCACCAGGCATCAATACCAAGTAGTTGAATACAAGATCACCCAAGATTATCTATAGTTTACTTTTTGCAGTTGACTATTATGGATTGGATTAATTAGGGTCGATACTTTTTTGGTGTTTCCAAAATGATAGAGTAAATACTACTGACTTTGATTCTACAATCATCATCAACTACATTCTTGGTTGACATTGTATGGGAATCAAAATAGTGTGGCCTCAAAATGAGAGTTACTCCTTGTTTTGGTGCTCATACTCAAGGACCTTTTCAAGAGCTCTTGATAATTAATGATGATGGGAAGAAGCATTCCACAACAAGACAGAGGCTCTAAAAGCAATATTGTTTTTGTTGCTACCCCTTATCTCAGAATACAAAAAGCCCATTTTAGTTATTATCGGTGGGTTGGAGGAAGATTGTGAATGGGATTTGGTCTCCTGTCAAATTAGTAACCTTGGAAAGATACTTTTAGGCAAGGGTATGAAAACAAATGGCTAATATTTTCTGGTCTTAGAGTGACACGTTTTCTTTATAGATATTGCAACTTGAAAATTCAGATTTGCACAACTGTAGATTTGAGCACTTGCACACATTTGTGCAACCAATTGTGGGAGATCCTTTGGGTACAGTTAAGTTATTCTCCACTTTCACATGGGAGATTTTGGTTTTCTATAGTCACTTCATAATGTTAATAAACATGCTTTGAGATTACGATTGGTTAAGTGTAGAAAGTTTGGTATATTGATGTACTTGATTTTTTTCCTTTAACACTCAAAAGATTTAGTGGTGGCGATAATAGAGGCAATCTTTGGTTGACAGTTTGCAGAGTTGTGATAGTGATTAATCTTCTTCATTTTTGGGATGTCATGGGGAGTGATTCTTGGGTTCATTTTTTTATGGTGAGTGAGCAGGGTGTTCTTTCTATTGGTTGGAATTGTGACGGGTACTTTGTTTATTGATGTGATATTTTGTGACATTCCTTGGAAATTTAAATTTCATGGGAATGATTCCAACTCTCTTGGGGATTTCAATCTTGGTTTTGATCATGTTCTCTTTATGGGATTACAAGAGAGGATTGTACATTTTGTGTACAATGGTTTATCAATTGTGATTAGAGTGGCACAATGTCAACCTTGTAGTTATGTTCTAAGTTTGATCCTGAACCTTGAGATCGCTTGGGTCAACACTTTAATAGTTGATAGGAATGTGAACCTATGTTGACACCCTAGAGTTCATTTTTATATCATTTTTAAAAAAAAAAATTGGTCCTTTGAAATAGCATTTTCTTGAAGAGATGACTACGTTTATGCACTTCTTCATTGTTCTTCTCGCTAAAGATGGGTGGGACATTTTAGGTTTAGACACCTTACAAGATCATGTGTTTAGTAGAAGGTATTGCAATTTTCTTAGATTACCTAGGACTTTGGGGTCATTCTTGGGGTCATTCTTACTTTAAGTTTGGATCTAGTCAATTGATTGTGAATTGCATTTACCTTTCTTAAGGACAAGCAATCTTTAGGAATGGCACACTATTTTGTCTTGTTTCTAGCACAACTTGTATGAGTTTGCCATTATTCTATTTCTTCATAGTCTCATTAGCTAAATAAGGTTTTAAAGGGATTTTGAGGTCATTTAGCATATGCAATCTCAATTGAAGGTCATTCTGAGTTGTCTGGATGCAGTTTTGGGCATACCTACCATTTATAGTAATTCATTTTGGACATGGTTAGAATCTTTAGTAACAATGTCATGTTGATGCTAAACGATTAATTTTTACAAAAAAAATTATTAACATCAATATGATTTATTTATTCATAGGTAATGTTGGATTACAAAGTTAAATATAAATATTTAACTTTATTAATGCGAGACTATGGTTAAGTGAGAAATATTTGAAGTTTCTTTATTTAATAGTACATTGGAGACATAAAATATAAATGGGGACATAGGTTAAAGAGGGGGTTATTTTAAGTGACACAAGGAAGTACCAAAGGAAAAACATTTATGGAAAAATAGGGGAAAACAAGCGCAAGAAAATAAGGAAAAAATGAAAAATCTTGAAGAAAAAAATAGGACGCAAAAATGATGGGGAAATAACAATTTTGTTTATCCCACATTAGTAAGATGAGTGAATGAGCTTTTATAAAATCATTATAAAAGATTTCCAAGAGCCCACTTTCAGGCATGTTGGATGAAATAAGAAATTGATGAAATGTCGGAGAATTCTTGTCCAAGGGTTTGTGAGGATGAAATCCCTCATGAATGATATTCTCTTCGTTGTTGGAAAACACAATCAAGAGGATAATTGACCAATTTAATTTGCAAATTCATTTGAAATTTACTTTAGGTAACAACAATACATCTCAAAGTTTATTTATCATACATAGAGTTTGAATCCTATGGAAGGCTTGTACACTGAAGCCCTTAATTTGAGAAGATATATATTGAAATGAAAATAATACTTGGTTATACCCTATTAATATTGTTGTAGCTGCATATTTCACTAATTTCACTTTGATCTTGGGTCATACTCTTTATTATTGTGTTTACATATATGATGGGCATGTGATTGTTGGAATTGATGTTTGACAATATACAAGACCTGAAACTACAACTTGAAGGTCTTCCACTATTGATTTCAGTAAGTCATACCTCCTGGAAGTGTTAGATGTGCAAACTAAAGTCTTGGCACTACCTTTTTGGATGTTGATATTATTGGTGCAAGTCTAAAGCATACTTAGGGCATCATTATTAAGTTTGAAGACATTTTTCAAGTCTGCAATAATGTTCAAATCTAATTTGTAATGTATTAACAATTCTTATGAAGTTTGAATGAACTATGGGTAATCAACATTTAATCTCCTATGGTATACTACAAGTATTTGTTATGTGAGGTTTTCTATATTGAACAAAATTTGAAAGACACAGAAAACATATACCATTGCAAACAAAGAACGAATCAGAAAACTCGATAATCAGCTTGAAAACAAACCATTTGATGAAATTACACTGAGTGGAAAGGTACAAAAAAAGTGGTTAGCAACGAGGACATCCTACAACGTAAAAAAATTTCAAAGAGATCTATGTTCAACGAATCAAGCTTACCATTACAATGTCAAAGCGAAGAGGCACTTGCATTGCTCGTGTGGTTGTAAATATGGCCAGATGACTCTTGCTCACGTGGGAAATGAAAGTGGAATGGAGTGTCATAAGGACTTTCTTCTAAGGGAGAAACATTCTAAATGTAGTAATGGGATTTATAATGAGAGTTTTTTTGACATGGGCATGTGGCGGTTTTCCCTCACAAACCACAATAGATGTCTATGGAAATGATGCCTCTTAAGAGTGTCCACAGTTAGGTTCATAAAGCTTTAAGCTCTTAGCAAGTATTTTCTAGGAATAAGACAAGGCAGCAAGTTCCTATGTCAAACATGTTAAAGTGGAGCAAGACAATTATTTGTTCCCCATTGTTCTCTTCTCGTATTTGTTGAATTGCTTAAACTTATTGCTCCTCAATGAGTTTAGGTGGAGGTAGGTTCTATTTAAATTTCCTTAGAGTATCCTCTACCAATCCTCTTAAATCCCAAGACATGAAGACATAAGTGTGACACGCTAAATGTGACCAAAGTGAAAAGAATGTGAACAGAGAACTCTTAAGAATGTGGGTTGAAAGGTTTTTAGGCTAGTTGGTGCTTGTTCAAAGTCAATTCCCATTGAAGGTTTCCTTGTTTTGTAGAGGTGACCTTGGCTGAGTTGATTGTTACTTTGTTGATTGCAAGCTAAATCTGAGTCCTTGGCTCAAATATAAGAGGTCCTAAGTTGTTGCAAGAAGATTATTTTGTTTTGTTTGTTTGAATGTATTTGGTAAATTGAAAACTAAACTATTGTTGAAATGAAAATGATGAATCAACTAACGTTTTTGGTATTTTTGTATTTATCAATGTACTTGAGGGACAAACACCCCCCCCTCTTCCCAAAGAAAAATACCTAGTATTCTCAAAACAAGGACGCACCAACAAAATTACTAAGTCACCCTCATTCTACTAGAAACCCTAGGACATATGGGTGCTCGCAAAGGGAACGGGGACAAAATTGTGTACCTCGGCCCCTCAGAGGACACCCAAGATCCCTCTTCATGACACATGTAAAAGTTTAATTTAAAAAAAGGGATTTTTTATTTAGTATTTTGATTTTGTAGTTTGTAGTTTTGATATATCGTATCATGTTACTCAATGTAATCATCTTTGTAATGAGATACTCATACTTTTGATAACTATTATATAATAGAATTCCCCTATTTGTGGATTCAAACATTTAAAATTTTATCATTCAATGTTTAATGCAATGCTGAAGTATTTTGTAATTCTAATTTATCAATTTATTGTTTTAAATCTGTCTTATATTGTAATGCATATTTTCATAACTAGCATGTTAAGTACCACATGTATAGTATTGGTAAAGGGTGCTCCCCTTAATAACATAAACATATAACAGAAACAAAAAAAACAACAACCAATGCAAAAATGAAATATGAACTTCTTATTTTTGCCGCAAATGAGAAATTACAGAATTCACAGGTATAATATGCTAACCCACATGGGCACCTTCATTACAATAATTTGCAAGACTAAGCTACAAACTACCACCCAGAGTTATTCTAGACAATGTTCAAACCTTTCTTAAATAGGCAATTTTATGCCACCCGGGAAGGTTCTAGACATTCGAACTTAATACGTAGGGCCGACAAACCCTAACAATACATATAGAGTCGACCAAATATTTTTGACAATTATTTTAGAAATTTTAGGTAGCCCAACTTTGGAAGGCCATAAATCTCGAACCGTTGCTCCGACTAGCTATTATAACCACTTTTCAAAAATGTCAGCTCTTGATCTATAGGCATAATATGGTGCAAGCACCCATACGTTGAGTTTTTGGACCTCATCCAGGGCCTCTACGGCCTTCAAAACTGAGTTCAAAGATTTTTCTCCAAAAATTTCCACCAAAAATTGGCAATAATTTCTCTGATACTTAAGCTAGAGCAATGAGATTTTTATGGCAGATTTATAATTCTAAAATGAACCCTCATATGGAAAATGAGAACATTTTGAGCTCGTATGAAAAACTTACTAAAAATAGCAAGTTCCCAGAAATAGTAACCCCCATGTCTACTAGTCCTTATTAAAATAGAAAAGGTTGAAAACAAAAATATTTTTGGGCAATGCAAGATTTCTCTTACCCTGAGGATGCTCCTACATCAGACACCCGGGGTAATTTGAGAAGTGACTCTGTCACGTCTCAGGTGTTCAAAGGAAAAGCAAGATGGCTAACCTCCTCCCTTGCTAGCCATGATGAATCTTCTATTGGCCTCCCTTTCCATTTGACCAGGTATTCCTCATAAGTTTTGTTCCTTGTACTTTTTCCAACACGACTATGCAATATCTCCTCAATCTCCTCTATAACCGAACTAGCTGCTGGAATACTCCACTGCACTTTTGCAACTTCATCTCCATCACCTCCTTCATAATACTCTATCAAATTTGAAATATTAAATATTGGTGAAATATTCAATTCAGCAAGCAAATCCACTTCATAAGAATTTCCAAAATCATGCCTTTTCACTATCTTGCATGGTCCAAACTTCTTCATCTTCAACTTATTATATGTACCCACTAAAAAACACTCATTTCTCAAATGAACCATGACTTCATCTTCAATCTAAAATTCCTTATACCTTCTTTTCACATCTATCTTAGCCTTGTACTGTGTATTCATCTTTATGATGTGCTTCCTCACCTCCTCATGGATGTTCTTCAAATGTTCAGCAAATTCTTCTGCTTCAACACTACTTATCTCTCCTTTATCCAACTGTCGCAATTCAGAAGCATTTCTGGGACTACTCCCATATACAATTTGGAATAGTGATTTACTAGTACTCCTATTGACAGAATTATTATATGCAAATTCTTCCTATGGTAAAATCAGATCCCATCCTTTTGATTTGTCTCCAACCAAACATCTCAGCAAATTTCCCAAACTATGATTCACAACTTATGTCTACCCATCCATTTGTGGATGATGTGATGAACCGAACTTCAACTCCGTCTTCAATTTCTTCCATAGTGTATGCCAAAAATACCCAACAAATTTGGTGTCTCGATCTGAAGTTATACTCTTTGGCAGACCATGTAGTCTCATCACTTCTTTGAAAAACTACTCTACCACATGAACAACCAATCTTCTACTATGCTTCTCTTTGATAAGATTCTCTATCATCGAACTTCTGGGAATGCACAACTGGTCTCCTTTGAACAACATACTATCCTGGATCATGAAATCCAACCACTTTGTCTTGTCAAGTGTAATAGGTTCTATACAAGCCCTCCTTGCTTCACCAAAATCAGGATCATTTGGATACAAAGTACTAAGTTCCTTGAACCCAACCACCTTTATCTGCATTTCTATAAGAAAATTTTTCCTTCTAGTAAGAGCATCTGGAACTTTGTTAGACTTCTCACTCCTATGTTTCAAAACAAATATATAACTCTACAAAAACTCAACCCACTTCAAATGCCTTTTGTTTAACTTTCCTTGACTATTGAAATATTGCAAAACTTGATGATTGGTATACAAAACAAACTCCTTAGGAAGAAGATAGTGCCTCCACTTCTTTAATACTTGAACTATAGCATAAATTTCCTAATCATAAACAAAATATTTTTCTGTTTGCATCATTCAATTTCTCATTAAAATAAGCAACGGGTCTACCTTCTTGGCTCAAAACAACTCCTATTGCAGTATCACTAGCATCACAGTCTTCTTGAAACACCTTGTTAAAATTAGGAAGTGCTAAAAAAGGCAACTCAGTAAATTTTTGTTTCAACATATTAAAACTCTTATTTGCTCCTATAGTCTACTTAAATTCTTTCCTATCCCCTCTCATTGCTTCAGTCAGGGGTCCACAAATACTGCTAAAACCTCTTATGAAGTTTCTGTAAAAACTAGTCAGTCCATGAAAATATCTTACCTCTGTAATACTTTTTGGAGTAGGCCATTCAAGGATAGCCTTCACTTTCTCTAGCTTCATTTTCAGACCTTATGTTGAGACTACAAATCCTAGGTACACCAACTCCTTTACAAAACTGCACTTCTTCAGGTTTATCAACAACCTTTCTTCCCTCAACTTATCAAACACCTTGCAAATATGAATCAAATGCTCCTCCAATGTCTTACTAAAGATCAAAGTATCATCTAGGTAAACAATGACAAACTTACCTAGAAACTCCTTCAGTAACTCATTCATGAGCCTCATGAAAGTGTTCAGCGCATTGGTTAGCCCAAAAGGCATGACTGACCACTCATATAGTCCTTCCCTTGTCTTGAAAGTAGTCTTCCACACATCACCTTCTCTGATACGAATTTGATGGTACCCACTCTTCAAATTTATCTTTGTGAAATACTCAGCTTTACTCAAACAATTCATAATATCATTTGTCCTTGGCAATGGAAATTTGTACTTGATTGTGATCTTGTTGATAGTGTGAGAATCTATGCACATCCTCCATTCTCAATTCTTCTTTGGTGCTAATATGGTTGGTACAACACATGGATTTAGACTCTCTCAAATGAACCCTTTCTGTAACAACTCATGAACTTGCTTGTTCAACTCTTCACTTTCTGCTAGTGTCATTTTGTGCTTTGCCTTGTTTGGCAAATTGGCTTCTAGAACCAAATGCCTCTGGTGACTGATCTTTCTCACTAGGGGCAATCTATCAGGTACATTATCTGATACAATATTATAAAACTCTCCCAACATATCTACAACTTTTGCAAGTACCTCCTCTACTTATTCGTTATTGTCTTTTGGAATTACAGCAGAACACATATGTTCACAGTTCATACCTTTGAGAAACTTTTTTCCATCAACAAAACATATTCTGGCAGCACTACATACCATTTCTTATTTTTCCTTCAACGACTTCAACTTATGTTTCACTCCATCCTTGGTCAGAGTGTAGTTATTTCCTCACCCATTGTGTACAACATACCTGTCAAACTGCCATGGCCTACCCAAAAACATATGACATATGTCCAAAGGTATGATATCACATAGTACCTCATCCTGGTAGCTTCCAATCTTGAACTTCATTGAGCACTGCTCATTGACCATGACCTTGTGGTCATCTTGCACCCAAGCAATATGGCATGGACACGGGTGTTTTTGTCTCTTCGGCTTCAACTTTGTGACCATCATTTCTGACACCAAATTGTTAGTACTTCCACCATCAATGATCACATCACAACACTTATCTTCACATCTGCACCTTGTGTGAAACAAGCTCCTTCTTTGATCAGGTTCATTCTCACAACTCAGCAGGACTCTTCTGTTAACTAGGACTTCTCCTCTTTCAACATCTTTAAAATGTGATGATCTGACATCTTTATCAACATGTGTAACTCTAGCCTGGTCTTCTATTCTTCGATCTGTTCTTCCTTAGCACTGAGAACATTCAAATGCTCTATGCCCTTCTTCTCCATAGTGAAAACATTTCCCACGGAAGCCTCCTCTTCTGCCACGCTCTCTTCATGGAGGCATTTTTTTTCGCATTTTCACTGAACCTCTAGTACAAACTACCTCACGATCGGTGATCAATCTACACCCTCAGCCCAAACCACGGTCTTGGTGTGAAGTGTCTCATAGTCAAAGATTTTTCCACACACTCAAGAACTCTAGCTCTGATACCACTTGATAAAGGGTGCTCCCCTTAATACCATAAACACGTAACAAAAACAAAGAAACAAAACAAAGAAACAACAACAAATGCAAAAACAAAATATGGACTTCTTATTTTCATCGCAAATGTGGAATTACAGAATTCACAAGTACAATATGCTAACCCACATGAGCGCCTTCATTACACTAATTTGCAAGACTAAGCTATTAATTACCACCCAGAGCTATTCTAGACAATGTTCGGATATTTTCTCAATAGGCAATTTTATGCTGCCTAGGAAGGTTCTAGACATTCAAACTTATTACCTACGACTGACAAACCCTAACAATACATATAGAGTTGACCAAACACATCTTTGACAATTATTTTAAAAATCTTGGGTAGCCCAACTTTGGAAGGCCATAACTTTCGAACTATTCCTCTGATTGGCTATTATAACCACTTTTCAAAAGCACCGGCTTCTGATCTACAAGCTTGAAAACAACGTAAGCATCTTTCCATTGAATTTTTGGACCTCATCTGGAGCCTCTAAGGCCTTCAAAATTAAGTTCAAAGATTTGTCTCCAAAAATTTCCATCAAAAATCTGCAATATCTTCTCTGATACTTAAGTTGGAGCAACAAGATTTTTATGGTAGGCTTATAATTCTAAAATGAACCTTCATGTAGAAAATGAGAACATTTTGAGCTTGTATGACAAACTTACTAAAAATAGCAAGTTCCCAGAAATAGTGACCCCCATGTCAACTAGTCCTTATTAAAATAGAAAAGTCGGAAAACAAAATTATTTTTGGGGGATGCAAGATTGCTTTTACACCCAGGATGCTCCTGTATCAAGTATATAGTATAGAATCCAACATGGAGAGTGATGAGTTTTAGGAGAGCATGATAGCTAAAGACCTTGAGATGGATGATCACCATCTTGTGGAGTAGATGATAGTATCATTATCATGCTAGATACTAGATAGATTTCTGATTTTTGTTTATTGCATTAAGTTTTTTCATTTTTGTTTGCATATCATCGATTTAGCATTAATGCATTTTTTTTTAAATTTAAAATTTGAATATGTAATGTCCAAACAAATACAACTTCAAGGTCCACATACCTTCGAAGACATGATTACACAAGGTATTCGAATAGAAGAGTTCATTGTAAAGAAAGGCAAATTAACCCTTCAAAAAGACATCAAACAAGGGTCTACATCAAACATAGATAAGTCCAAGTATGTTAATAAAAATCGAGAGGTAATACATGATGGAGTGGTAGATAATATCACTCCCCAAACCTTCTAAGGCGACTTTTAATCTCACGGCTAACATGCATATGCCTCAAAGATTGTTATTTGAGCATTTGTTCATTGTAATTGTTCAAGGATACTATAGTTTGTAGTTGGATGTTGTGATTTTTGTATTTTTGCTAGATGGACCAGCAATATGTTTGTCTTTATGTTGATCTACTTCGGGAGTAGAAGGCACAAGGCTTTTGAGTACTATCTTGGCACAAGAACGTGTTACAGCATTGGCACAAGATTGTGACTCTTCGTGATCAGATGTAAGAAATGTAGTACCTCGTAAGACAAATGGAGTCTTAGATTTTATATTGTCGTGTTTTCCTTTAATTGTGATAACATCACAATGTTCAAAGTCCAAAGGTTCAACCATGTTGATTATGTTATCATCATTAGTAAATGTACAGTTGACTTTGCTATTGTTTTTCTGCTTAGAACTTTATCCCTTGACATAATGTATAAAATGGTTCCTTAAAAGCTTTGTTATAAGAATTCTTGTTATGTCCACCCACTATTTCACCATCATCAATGACGTCTTGAACCTTATGTCCTAGATTAATACAGTTGTTTGTTTTGTTACCCTTGTTCTGATGGTATTCACAATACACATTCTCATTCCACCATGTGGGTCGTAGTTGTGGATCATAAGGACGAGAATTATCAAGTGGAGTAATAATTTGATTTTGGAGTAGAGTCTTATAGACCACATCGAGAGGCTCACTTAGAGGTGTGTATTAATGTTTGGGTCAATGAGTTCTTTGTTCTATTTCTAAATGTCTTGTTACCCAAAATAGATTTTTTAGTGGTTTTAGATTTATGCATGTTATACGTGAGATTAAAAGTCGCCTTACAAGGTTTGGGAGTGATATTATCTCTCAGTTTTTATTAACATACTTGGAATAATCTTTGTTTGAGGTAGACCCTTGTTCGATGTCCTTTTGAAGGGTTAATTCGCCTTTCTTTACCATGAACTCTTATATTTGGATACCTTGTGTAATCATGTCTTCAAACGTATGTGGACATTGAAGTTGTACTTGTTTGGACATTACATAGTCAAATTTTAAAATTAAAAAAAAATACATTGATGCTAAATCGATGATATGCAAACAAAAATGAGAAAACTTAATGCAGTAAACAAAAAACAGAAATCTATCTAGTATCTAGCATGATAATGATACTATCATCTACTCCACAAGATGGTGATCATCCATCTCAAGGTCTTCAGCTATCATGCTCTCCAAAAACTCATCGCTCTCCATGTTGGATTCTATGTTATTATCTAAATAAACTTTTAAATATTTCTAATTATTGTTGATCGGGTTGGATTTTAGAATAAAAATACAAAAAAAAATGTTTCTAATGTTTTTAAATTTATTAAATAAAATATTTAAATGATTAAATTATTTAAATTGTCATTGGTTTTAAATTTTGTAGTAAAAACATTAAAATGAGGGCCAAAATACATAAAATAATTTAATATTATATTTTACATATATTGTTTTATCGGGACTCTAGGGAGACTTCACTTTTTGGATTCGAAGACTCAAACACTCTAAGAGACTTCGTCATGAAGTCTCCAACCTTTTTTGAGGTCTCCAGGGACACAAAAAGTCTCCGAGACGCGTCTCCATCTCTAAGATGTGTCTCCTGGGGGGAGGCGAGTCTCCCATAACACTGGAGTAGACGTATCCTATGCTTTTATAAGTGAAGCCTAAAGCAAAAGTTATTTAACTAGGAGAAAATAGTTAGGGCAGATTGTGGATCCTAACATGTTTCTCTTTTAAAAAGCTTTGTTCCCAAAGCTTGAAATGAGGAAATTGTTGCTGCAAGTAGAAGAGTGTTCAACATTTTGCAATTTTTATTGCAACTCATGTCATTGGATGAAGACCTTAGTGTTGCTATGGTTACCAAAGTGGTGCAATCATTGGTTAAGGATAGACTTGGTGCTAGGATGATAGATCCTTTAGTATCAAACTCATATAATGCAGACTATGCATGAATCTATTGGCCAAGAGCGTACTACAAACTAGAGACATGATAAACTACATGGAGCTTTCAGGACAGAGAACACTCCAACAAGGATGCAACACAACCAATTTTCAGCACAATTTTATAGGGTCCACCAAACTTGGGACTTTCATCACATTTTCAAAGATAATAGCTTGTACAATGGCAGTCAAAGGAAAACCATGTCATCAATAGTAAAATTGTGTTCTAAACAGTGTTGATATGAAATGTGAGTGTTAAATATGAGCCTCTAATTCAATCGCACACTTCAACATGATCATTGTTTGTTAGTAACATCCCAGAATGAACATGAGATTGTTCATATGGTATCTCTACACAAGGTGATCTGTAGCCTTCTAACTAGACAGGTTTTTACTACAGGGTCTCAGAATTGAGAGTTCAGTAACCAAACCAAACTAGTACGAAGGATTTGAATGAATGCAAATGCAATCTAATCTATGTTTTTGGTATTGCAAAGATATGAATTAATCTACATGATTTTCAAATTAATCTAAGAACAATGAGAAACAAATTAAGCTAGATGAATGCATTGTAATCTAGATGATGAGCATGTAAAAGTAATAGAAATTCAAATGCAAGATGCTTGAATAATCAATTCACAAGCGATTTGATACTCACTTGCATCCTCCCCAAATGAGAGGTCAGGGTCTCTTTTATAGAATCTTGGATCCGATCAACGGTCAAGATTAAACCGAGTGTATGGTTCAGATTGAATGTGAGATTGAGTCCTCCATTTATGATGGAGTTGGATGAAATGAAATAGGAGATAACATTGATCCATTCAAATATGTGCTCATAATTATTTTTCTAATTAATTAAATAATTAGTTTCAACAATTATGATGAGCATATTTGATTAAATCAATAGTTTTAATTTTTTTTTTTATGAGATGAGTTAGGAAAGAATATTGATCCATTCAAACATGACATTATCATAAGATATTCTAATTAATTAAATAATTAGTTTCAACACTTATATATTTTAATTAAATCAATGTATTTTAATTCCTTTTTTATGTGTATTAGCTAAAGAGGGTGGATTAAATTAAATTAAAGTACTTAGGACTTATAATTAAATTATTTTAATTAGGAGATTAATTTAGTTAATTTTAATCAATATTTAGGAATTAAATAAAGAATGCAATTAATATAGATTAGGCATTTTCTACATTTGACACTTAGGTCAAGTAAAGACGATAAGAATCAGAAATGCCTAGTACAATAAGACTTAATCGATCAACAAATAGATGTTATAAGATTGATGCACCGAAATTGGTTTAGAATGCCATTGTGCAATTTAGGGGTGTTACACTTGCTACTTCAAACAATTATGTGTTGCAATATGTCATTTCTATTGTCATTAATGTCAGTTTAATGGATTTGATTGTTAACCTGATGAACTAACAAATATGAAGATGAAGATGAAGATTAGAAATTGATGGAGTATGAAGTTAACTATTGAAGACACATGGATGTTGATCATATGGAGTTGATTGTCGAAGACACATGAAGCTAGTTGTTGAAGACATATGCATGATGATCACATGGAGCTGATTGTTTAAGACATATAGAGCTGGTTGTTGAAGACATATGAATGATGGTCATATGGAGCTGATTGTTGAATATAGAGAACAAACTTCTATAGTTAACAAAGTGCAGTATGTATACCATCTTTGATGAAATGGATTTTTGCAGCAATATGCCTGTATTGTCTTTTATGACAACCTATGGAGCTAGTATGTTGAAAATGGGGTCAACTCATGATAAAAGGAAACTAGTGCAATTGTTGAACAATGTGTGTTGATAGACTAGGAGCTGTAGTGTCTGCCCCTAGTTCGCATTTCTGTTATCATTGTCAAATTCCTTAGGCTAATATTATGCATTGATTAGTTTTAGAGATACTGGATATTCAATATTATGATATTATTTCATGTCTTGAATTACAAATATATCGGTTATAATTGTTTAGTTGATTTCATTTCACATGATGTTAATGATGTTTTGATGATTCCTAGTTAGTAAATGTGGTTTCTTTCATAAAAATGTTAACATGATGTCTTTAATGATGATTATGTTGTATTGATAGAGATGCATTATTATATGTACGAATTTGATGTTAGACTTGTGATTTTTACGATACTTACCCCATACTTGCATGTGTATGGTGTGCGTGTTTATTTTATCTTTCTGTCTGACGTGTTGGATGTGGTTAAGGGAGGGAGTCGTAGTCACCTGCTAGTCGAGATCTACACGATGAACCACTCCCCGCCATTCCCTGTTTAGTTTAGATATATTATATACATGTACATGCTCGTCTTTTATGCAGGATGCAGGTACCAGGCATCGACTTCCCTGAATTGCCAGGATGAGCGTGCCCTATTACAAATACTCAAATAGTGAGAATGGGAAGATAATGATCAGGTCCAATCCTAGCCATAAGCCTATAATACTTGTCCTACACGGAGGACTCGTAACAGACTGTCTACCTTTTTTAAACCCGTGAGTATTTTTGTGCGTATGTTGTTTTGTGAGTCTTTGATGAATTTTCTATTAATTAAGTCTAATTAAAAGATTAAATTAATGATTTAATTTATTGGAAAATTATTATGACATTTTAATATTTAATTAATTGAGAAATTAATTAAATATAAAGAATTGAATTTGAAGATAAAAGTTTTAAGAATAAATTTAGAACGTGATAATATTTATTTAATATAATAATAATATATTTAGAGTACATTTTTAAATAAGTGCTAAATATTATTGTTATTTAAGTTAATAAATATTTATCAAATTAAACATGCAAAAATAAATTAAGAAGTGAAAAGATATTAAATTATGAAAATGATTTAAGTTCGCATGAATGAGTTTAAAATATAGAAAATTAATTTAAAAAAATAAAACATGTGAACTTGAATAAAGATATTTTAATAATGTGCGCATGAGATTAAAGTTATAAATTAATTTAAAGTGAAGTCAAGTGGATAGTTAAATAAAGTAATTTAATGATTCACTTAACGTGCATGAAAGGAATAATAAAAGAATATCTTAATTAAAAAGGAAATTAATTGTGCATGAAAGAATTAATTAAATTAAATAATTGTAATTTTAGAGTTGTGGAGACAGAAACCCTAAAAGGTAATTAGATTCTATATTAGGGGTTTTCGGGTCATTATTGCACAACACAGATTTCAGGGCACACACAGGTTTATGGAGAGCAATTCGAAGGGTTTGGAAAGAAAAGAATTTTACGTGGCTTGAAAGATTTTGCTTGCGGTAGGAATTTGCATCTAGTTGTCAGAGGTTAGCATCAGATCCAGGTAGGATCTCGTGGCTTGACTGTATAGTGGGTTTCACTCTTCAAGTTTATGTTTGCTCTGTGTCTTTTGCATGTGTTGTTTTTCTGGTATGCAATATTGTTCTCGTTTGAGAAATATCTGTACATGACTTAGATGAATACTTCATTGAGTTTATTTTAGAGGATTGTATTTGAATAAGAAATTAGTTAAATACGAGAATCTATTGGATTTTGAAATCGGGTTTGAGAATTATAAGATAAATGTTGTCCTTTTTCTAATAGACTTTAAGAACGATATTTATTCGAGAAAGAGTTTGAAATAAAAAGAAAATTTTGAATTAGAAATTTGAATGGTTAAATTTGGTTTTTCCTATCAGAATAATAATGTACATGCTATATATATATATATATATATATATATATATATATATATATATATATATATTATCATGAAGTTAATTGAAATGAATATCATTAATTTTAATAAAATAAAAATTATAAAATTACAAACTACTTTTAAATATCTTATGTAATAATTTTTAAATATATATATTTAACTGTATTAAATTTTAAATGAAATTAAAATTTTAAAATAAAAAAAAAATATTAAAAAATTGGGGAGGGGCGAGTTTTACCCCACCCCCTACCCCCCTTACCTTTTTGGTTAGGCGATGTAGCTGCTACCGCAGCAGCCTGCTACCGCAGCGCTGTCGCCGGCTCAGTAAAGGCTACGGCCAGTTTTGGAAAGCCGGCAGGCTTTAAACGCTTTTTAGTATATACAATTTTTTTAAAATTGTAATTAAATTTAAATTGTGTTAAATTTTTAAGTTATTAAATTTTAATTATATTAAATTTTTATTATTAAAATTTAAAATTATATTATCATTAATTTTTATTAATAACTAAATTAGTTATTAATAATTGAAACATGTTTTAATAAAATTAATAATTGACTTAATTAAATTGGATTTAATTAAGAATTATTAATACCGAGAGTTATTTAACGAATGTGTAAACTCATCTATTATTGTTAATGATTATGACTTGATTAAAATTACAAAAGCGTTATTTTTATAACTTGAAGAAATAAATGGGCACACTCAGACTATTCTTTTTTTAAAAAAAATTGACTTTTATCATGAGCATAACTTTATATATATTTGAGTCGAATAGTTGAATGGGTTATTGGGTGAGATAAACTGAGAATCTTATACACTTAAATGTTCATTGAAATGCAAATTGAAGACGTTATTTTTGACTCTATTATGTCTTTTCAAATCAAACCCAACTATGAACTGTATTGTTTGTTTGTAATATCTATGCATTCGGATTTTGGAGTCGAGTAGGTTTTGACCAGTCTAGGATGTACACCATAGGTTTTGTGAGATTTCTTGTATACTATTTATGAGACTAGATGTTGTGATGTGTTTTGTGATTCATATTGGAGATTATATTTATGAGGTTTATCTTGTGGAAAAATTATGTGTACTTGGATAGGAGAACCATCTTGTTATCAGGTTGCCTGTTAAGAAACCGAGTTTGATCTTTATGAGTGTTGTGGTATGGGACACAACTGTGGATTTTTGTGCTTAGGAGAGGTTGTCTAGGTACATGACTTTGGGAGTGACTTGCATAGGGGTTCGGGACCCAAAGTGATCAGTGCCAGGGTAACCTAATGCAAGTTATGTAATAAGTGATAATCTAGTAATTAAAACTTTTGGGGGGAGGGAAACACACTAAAAAGATAAGTTATAGATTTTTGATCCGCTCATGCCTTGAGTGCTTGTATAGACTAAGGATGGGAATGAGATGAGTGCCTCATCTTCTGAGAGGGCTTTCTGATTTCCATATGTGTGATGTTGAGGGTCCGGGGTTCAGAGTAACCAGTCCAGGGTAACTCAGCGCTTGAGGGTCCGGGGTCTATTAAGAGATCAGTCCAGGGTAACTCAAGCAGCCATGTGATGACACTCCCTAGTATGTAGCCTGAGTCTCCTTTGTAGATTTTGTGTACCTCTGGTGGTGTACTTATTGTTGGATGTGGTGTACTTATTGTTGGATGTGGTGTACTTACTGTTGGATGTGTTTATTGTGGTTATTACTTTCATTGATGATGATTGGTGATTCATGGATGATGTACTCTTGATATGTGGTTTTTGACTTGTGGTGATCATCTTTCGTTGGCTTTACCTTATGATCTTGGTATTTGGTTTATACTTGGTTCGTTATGATGTTGGTTATGTGGAGTTGGTATTGGATTGAGTGTTCTTACTTTTGGATTATTTTATCTTCTTGAGTAGCATGTGTTACCTTTGAGGTAGTTTTGGCTATTAAGGGTACCTTGCCTAGGAATGTTTTATATTTGATAGCCGTATGTGGATCGTTCATTATCTTCCCTGCACGGTGGGAGTGGAAGCCTGACTAGGTAACCACGCGGTCGGGAGGTAGTGCCTTCTTACCATTTGGGTTCCCCTCACATTGCCAGCTGTTGGATGTTCATTGCAGAAGATGTACCTTTATCATTCATATTTCTTATCTCAGAGACTTCCCTTCAGATGATGTATATACGTTATCATGTATCATGATGTATTGTATCTATTTTCACATACCCTACGACATGTACAGTGGATGTTATTTATTGGATGTACTTTCATTATATACTTATGCTTTGCTTATGCGATTATGTATCTGTTATTTCTTTATGATCTTGAGACATTGTACTTGGAACTTAAACTAATTAATTTAAAATTATTAAATGTGACTCAACGTAAAGGAACCCTTGAGGAATTGAAACTATATCTGTAATTGATTATGTGTATATGATGTGTATGTTCATGTTGCTTCCGCATTAATGTTATCTTGATGTTGTTTAAACTTCAAAAAAAAAAAAAATAGTTCAGTAAACATTGTAACATGTTAGGTTTATTTCTCTTGGGTTCTCGAGCGGGGCGTTACAGGAGCAGTATGTGTTGCAAATGGCACCAACTTATGTCTGGATGGTTGATGTTCCTAGTTGGATGTAAAAATGATTGTTGATCAGATTGTTGCAGCTTTGTTGTGTCAATGATAATGTTTCTAGCTCAAGGATTTAATCTATTTTTCTTTGTTCTTGAAGATAAGCTCATGCAAACTGAAAGTTGTTTTCAAGTTCTTTGAAGGTGCTCATTCCAAAGTTTCATGACTTGATTCATTTTGCAAAGAAAGTTAGAGATGATTGAGTACCAGACTACATTTTTAACAATGTGATTCAAATTGCTATATCTCAAAACTGGTCAACTAGCTCCATATGGCACTAGGTTTTGTTGTGAAGTATTCACAACATCGCCCCATTGCAAATGAGGACCCCTCTTTTCACCTCAGTTGTGGGATTTAGTGGTCTTAGATAGAAACTTTTTCAAGTCTTTTGACCTTTGATGGAATTGAATGATATCAAGAAAATTGTGCTTTAAGTCCAAATTTGATTGTCTGGAAAGTTTGTGGCCAAGAATCCTAGGCAAGATTCCTTTAATCAAAGGATTTCCACCATGGAAATTCTTGTCAGAGAAATTTCAACCCAGCTCTTGGATCTTCACCTTAGGATGCAATTTGAAGTTGTTTTAAGAGGAAGATGGGGGAAGAGGTATGTTAAACAATGAAGTGAAGTGGGAAATGCTTTTTTAAACAAGTTGAGTTGTATCCATAGTGGTGAAAATTCCTCTAATCAGAGGAATCCCGCCCACATATTTCCTCTAATTATCTAGTTTCCACCCTCTTTATAGTGGTCCAAATAGGATCAAAGATAATGATTAAGGTTGTGAAGAGGAAATTTGTCAAGTATGAAAAGAGAAGGCAAGTTTTTTGAGTCACAATATGAAGGAAGTGAAACCCATAGTGGCAGAATTCCTCTGATTTGAGGAATTTCAACCCCCAAATTCCACAATCAGAATTTCCACTAGCCCATGTGATGGTTGAAATTGGTTCTAATGAGCAAATAGAGGGTTGCACAGAGCCAATTAGGGAAAAATTTGTAAAGTATTGTCGAAGAGCAATTTTTTTTGGAGTTGTAATGAACGGGATGAGATTCATGTTTGCGAAATTCCTCTTATTTGAGGAATCTAGCCATCCAATTCTCTAGATCCCCGCCCTCTATGTAATGCCCAAAAATGGATGAGTTGAATTGAAAGGTGGTAAGCGTGAATAAAATGAAGAACAAATTGTAAAATCATGGCAAAGGTGAGTTTCTTTTGGGACTGGTAGCATCAGCAAAGTGAAGTCTATGTTGGCAGAATTCCTCCGATTTGAAGAATTTTGGCTCATAATTCCTCTAAGAATGAAATTTCCACCTCATAATTTCCCTAAAATCAAAAATTAACTTTTTTGCTAATTGATTGAATACAAGGGAAATTTGAGGGGTAAAAGGGTGATTGAGGTCCTCAATTAAGAAAAAGTTTAATCATGAAGGTAGATTATCTCTTGGCGCATATTCCACTAAAGGGGGCAATTCAATTTTTTTTTCTCCTTCAAGGTCAGTCTGTAGAAACCTAAAAGACAGTTAGATGATTAAATTTTATTGATAAGGCTAGGTCGGCCTTGCAATGGAGGTTGCACCCTTTCATTGCTCATTTAAGGGATGTGCTTCCAAGTCATTTAATATCAACATAAAGGCAGTTTAGCTCTGCACTGGAGCAACGAACTATAATCTTAATCAGGCAACGAATTAGCTCTTCAATTGACAACTATTCCCACCTTGGCTGGCAGAAGGTTTATTCTTGATTGGGTTGTGAATTACTCTAAGGTGTTGAGGCAGCTCGAGGTGAACAGATCAACATTTGAAAGTTAGTAGTAAGGACAAAATCTGGGCATGATGTATTGGAAAATGTAATGACCCCCAAGAATTAGCGTAAACAATTGTTTCAGAAAAATTAATGAAATGATGAGGACTCTTTATTCTAAATTTTAAAAGAATCAAATAATTCATCTTTAATAATTGGCAATTATTAGTCAATATAATTGACAATTATTATAAATAAAATAATTACAATGTATATTATTATAACAACTTATTATAAAACAAACATATATAATAATTCTCATCCATAATAATGAAATGAATTAAAAGGAAAGCAATAACTCCTGAAAATTCATGATATTTATAACATACAAAACAATAGAAAGGGCATCGAAAGGAAGGAGTGGAAGTAGGATCTTGAAGCGGCAAAGGCATTTCCAGTTATGGGAGAGTCTCCTAAGCACACACAGAGGTAGTCGATACCCTCTTAGCAGCAACGTGGACACTCAGGTTGCCAAGAGTGATAAGCAAACAAATGACTATACAAATGGGTATACACCTTGTCGAGTAGAGCAACAATCAAAAATTAATAAAAATCTTATAGAGAAAATACAAAGGCAATATACGCACGCTCATCCAGACATCTACCCGTGAGGGCAAAGACGCCCTTTAGTGAGAAGAGAGGGTAAGTTCGTTGGAAGTTGAGTTGGCATACACCTTCACTTAACTAGGAAAGAATCTTTCAGAAGTCATCCAAGGGACAACAGTGATTTACGACAATAGGGGAATAGAGGACCATTGCAATGTTTAATCCTGTAAAACCATTGATCCAAATCACACAAACAGAATAGATAGTTAACAGGATGCATCTCCTGTAGTGATTAAAACATCTTTAAAGTCCATTGTAGCAGTAGACACCAAAGAACAATAGGAAGAAATAAAGGTATATCCAATTTGGGTGCTCAGTAACTCAATAAAGGACCACCAGATCAAATTGCAAATAAAGGACACTCTATTGAACATCATAATTTATGTTGAGTTTTATAAGATCATTTTCTGCAAATGTAGTAACACTTTCATTGTTATCGATGTGTTCCAAATGTGTTCCAAATGCAGCTCCCAATCTCTTACAAATATAAAATGAGACATGTCTCTATGATTCAACAATATTAGTTTATATAAATTGACAATATAACATATATATATATATATATATATATATATATCTATCAACATTGTATCATACGATTAAATCAATCCGATTGTAGCTATAATCTTAACGCTCCCTCTTAGCTAGGGAGTATTTGTTATGGAACACATTATGCTCTCAAGCATATGGAGATATATCATCTCAATATCATATTCCTAGAATAACATATTTTAAGGATATCAACATAAATCCATCAACACACATATATATTGACATATATGGAATTGACTTCAATTCACTATAAGGCTAAATTTCTCAACACTCCCTCTTTAGCAAAAAGAATTGAAGCAATTTTAATACAAGACTTGAACACCACTTAAAGTGTGGTCTATAACGGATTTAAGTTATGGTGTTTGGCAAGATCCAACCCGAAGAACCATAACAATTGATTTTCATGGTGTCTGGCAAAATTCAGCCCAAAGAACCTTGATGAGTTGATTATTAAGGTGTCCGACAAAATCCGGCTTGAAGAACCATGATAAGTTGGTTATCAAGGTGTCTGGGAAAATCCAGCCCGAAGAACCATGATAACACTTGCTCCAACACATTTTGGTGTTAGGAGATAGATCAACTATTGATAAAGTCATCACCTTACAATAGTTACCTTCTGGTTATTACATTTGTTATCATGACTTCCAACACTCTAGGACAACAACTTAATGAAGTTTGTCATGATAACATGTCTACCATTTATAAGATCGTCACCTTACAATGGTTACCATCTATTTATATATGTCAATGAAAAATCATCACCTTTCATTACATATCATATGTGAAATAGTAACCACCATGAACCAGGTCACAGGGCAGTACAAAGGCTTTCACCTCAATCCTATCTCATAGAGAAGAATACATTACAATAAGTTTTACTTAGAACTTCTCCTTATAGAGAAGATATCATTTACAAGAATTGCACCTCAAAATTCTCCCTCTGAACATCGAACCTGGGAAGTCAGGTCCTCTAGTTACTTCCTCAGAAGCTCTCTTCACCTAAGTATGCCTGTCGAACTCACTCTGAATCTGATATCAATCTTTTGACTTCCTAGTGATAAGTCAATACTTCCTCATGATGCACACAAGAGTAGGCCCATCAAAATCATGTAGTCACACATGTATTTTTAAACTCCCTCTGAATATAAATCTTCCTACATTGCCTTTGAAGAAGTGCTAGACTCCCTCTTAATGTAGAAGGATACTCAAAATCTCAATCATCAAAGATATTCGCTTCAAGAACCTCACTTTATCCTGCCTGATCATTAGATGACTAGTCACAACTTCTTTGGAACTATTGTTACAAGATTGATTTTTGCACAATATGTCTAATGTACCATTATTCTTTTCCTGCAAAATCATCTTCAGATACAAAGAAAAAGATCAAGGAAAATAACTCATATAGTACATATAGAAATACACATAAAGAGAGACTATAAAGAGTAGAGAAATGTAATACTTAGAATGATAAATACTTATCTTGTACATCAACATCCTTGATTTTAATTGCTCCAATGAAGGTCCATATGCATCAAATCAAAATATGCCTTCAATGGGAATGAAACAATGGTTAAGGTAATTATTCACCCCCCTACAATCTAAAATTCCCAAATACTTCATTTTTTATAGAGTTTCCAGTATTTCAGGGATAGATCATCCAAAGAAGTTAATGTTTTCTTCATAAGTCTTTATCCCTTCTAGTAAAACACGGGACAAAGATTCATAGGGGTATGGCAAGGACTTTCCCTTTACTAGTCCCTCTTTTATGTCCTCCTTAAGACACTAAGACTTAGTAGGATGGTGTCACGACACTGCTAAACATCTCTATTAGTGACACTAATAATGCTCGTATAATGATTGTGTTGGGTGTTACATTGTTCCATACTAAGTTATACCATTGTTTTGCATATCATTTTTCAAAATTCACTTGAATTAGTGCTAAGAATTAGGAATACACAAAATTGGCAAGAGATAGTTTTAATGGAATGACTTCACCTAATGCTTCTTCCCCTAATTTCCCTTGCGTTTGAGATGTGTGTAGACAATGTGTGAGTGGGTGTCTTTCAAATTTTCAACACCGAGTGTAGTACTTGTGTCGCTATTTTCATATGAAATCAAGTCATTTGTGATTATTAATTCTATACCTGTCATTATATTCAACTCAAAAATCTTTATTTTCATCCTATTAGTTGCCCACGACATCAACTCTAGCTCTCAGTTTGATCAAGATTCATTAGATTTTCAAACTTCAACATTTTCTTACATCGGTTCAGTGTGGTCACTTTCTTGTTTGCTAAGCTCATTGCAAATTCATTTATGATGTGACAATCTGTTGTTGTGATTATTATTTTTCAAGGTCCCAACAAACTCACAACTTCTCATGCTTCATGGACTATCTCTAAGCACTAGATTGATTCACTTCCTTCCATGCAACTTTAAAAGTTTTGATTGATACTATCCTTAGTGAATCACTAGTTTCATTTTCTCCAAGACACTTCTAGATTCTCCTCTCCCATAATACCATAACAAATACCTATGAAGATAATATTCCAACTATATATATGGGTATCATTGCAATGTATTTAGGATCGTTGTAATGCACTGCAATTTTGACTACTGACAATACTGACATCTGTACTACCATATTCTATTCGAAATCATTTTAATATCCAGACTTCTTTTCATTCCACAATATGCATATGTTCATTGTCACTATCTCAACTATTAAATTCTAGGTACCAAGTGCTAATCATTATGCCCAATCCTCTTTGCTAGCCCCGATTCATTTCTTCTGGTTCATGGAAGACACTTATGTCAATTTGACCACCACAAATTTCGGTGCACTCCATATTTCTTCTCCTCAGGATGCACTCTTATTATTATTTTCGATCACCTATTTTTTAATTATAATGTTTTGTTATGTATTGATGATTAAAGTTAATTGTCATTTGTTGTTATAATGAAGTAGCTCGATTACCAGGGCAACTCATATGGAGACAGTTACTGTAAACACCGGTCGATATACAATTAGTCTGACTAAGAGAAATATTTATCGTTGAATGCACGCGTATTTAGTATGAACAAGGAGGGTGCTAGTAAGAGTAGTGGAGTGCGACTTTGTATCGGCATCCACATTTGCTCGAGATCTTTTCAAAACATTTTTTGTACCACTACATCATTCATGGGGTGCAAACTCGTTGAAGCATTTCCCTTGAATCAAATTGGGTTCTCTTAATAGGATTCAACTTCTTATATGCATATCAATTGGTTGCATTACCTTTTCTTTAATGTTTTCTTTTGAATAATCCAGGTGCTCTCATTGTATGCAATTTCAGACTATTTTGGGCTATATAAGTTGGCAAAAATTGTTTGAAGTGTATTCTAACGTTCTTAGATCGTGGGCAAGGGAGATAATGGAAAAGTATGATATGGATTTGTACCTACGAATTACCATGGCCCAAAAATAATGCATTTGGTGTGAGCAAGGAAGACAACTACCTATGATGCATTAGAGATTTCAATTTCTTCTACGTGCATGTCTTCCATGCATTTCAGAGTGGGAATTCTTGGTAAGAACTTGTCTTTTCTTTGAATGTTGTGACATCTTGTCAAACTACATCTTAGTTGGGCTATCAATGATTTAGTTTTGTTCTATACAAATAATGATGGTGGTTTGGAAAATTGAGAAACATCTATACAACACTGCTCCATAACCATTTTATTTCATTCCTTCAACCTATATTAATTCTTCGAAAGCCAAATTTCCCACAATACTCAGTATATATAACTGCAACTCTGTAATAATAATATATATCAATGCTTCCACAACAATATGGAATTTCCACCAAAAAGTCATTCTAAGATTCAATGGAATATATTGTTGGTGCTTATTTGATGAAAATATTCCAATTCTATATTATACAAATATATGTTGTTTTCATGCTCGTCCCCTAAATCCATTTAATGTATGTTGTCTTGAATCACTGTTGTTTTATATTAACAGGCCTTTCTCATCTCTCAAAATGCAAATGCTTAGTGTTTGTTCCTCCCTAAGTCACGAAATCCATGCCTAGTCCATTGATAGACTTTTTATTGTGATTTCAGTTGTCCATCCTCTGACTGTCTCTTCTCTTTTCTTTTTTTCAAGTTCCATGTCTTTTCCTTTATCTTACGTTTACAACCTTGCTCTGATACCATGATGAGTTTTATAAAATCATTTTTTGTAAATGTAGTAACACTGCCATTGTTATTGATGTGTTCCAAATGCAGATCCTAATCTCTTATAAATATAAGAGTATACATGTCTCTTCATGAGACATGTCTCTATGATTAAACAATATTAGTTAATATATATTGACAATATAAATCACAATATAACATATGTATTATATATAATATATATGTATAATATATTTATAATATTTATATATATATGATATATTATATCAACATTGTATCTTACAATTAAATCAATCCAACTGTAGCTATAATCTTAACAATTTCTACCTTAGAGTTAAGGCAGACAGTTAGTATATACTAAAATGATTGATCATATGCATATGTAAGGATGAACATATCCAAGTGATAGTTCATAAGGCTTAGGTTGAGAGAAGTCTCTCCTAAGAAGGATGGATGTATCTACCAAACATCCATAAGGCTTATTGAGAGGAAGTCTTGTGAGAAGACGTCACTTAGTGGAGAGCTGTTCTAGAATAGGAGCCACAGGAAGCACTCCCCCAAGAGCTAAGTGACAGATCACAACCTCTCCTCAAGAAGGAAAACTGATTAAGAAATAGAGTTTGTATTTATTCCAATAGGCATATGTAATGCTTTATTATAATTATTGGATAACTAACACATTTGCAGGATTTGTAGCTAGGAGATAGCAGAATTTTTCCAGCCTAGTGACAAGGAGCATTACAGAAAATCTGTTTTTTTTCCAGATTTCTATAAGAATTTATTAACCTCTTTAGATTTTGTGTCGACTATCATATGAACTTTCAGATTTTTTGCATTTTCATGAGCTTATTACACCACCTCTTGTTTGCAGAAAAATAGTTCAAGGAGATGTCAAGCAAGACAAGAAGCTTGAGACATTAAGGCTTCAAGTTGATGATTCAAGCTCAAGTTCGAAAGCTCAAATGAGAGGAGGATTCGAATCAAATTGTCCAAGACAAATTAGAAGGAAAAGATCAAGTTCACAAGTTGAAGATGTTAATTCAAAGGCCGTGAAGAAGATTTCCAAATGATGTAAGAAATTCAAGGGATCAAGCAGGTGGGAGGCATGAGTTGTCACATCTAATCCTCTGGAGGTTGATAGTTTCAGAAGAGTTAATCAAAGTTAGAAGGGTTGAGTGTCAATATATTCTCCATCCAAGTTACTTTCTAACAATCGAACAAGAAATATTTCCAGTTATAAAAAATACACTTCAGAAGCCAAGACTCCAAGCACATGATTAAGTAACTTTACAGGATAAGGATGATGAGGTGGCACTGAGCTGTCCTCTCCAATCAGAAATTTCCAGATTAAAGCTCAGCCAATCAAATCATGCCAAGGGTCTAATCATCTCATTAGCTATCTAAATTATTGTAATTTTCTTATTGGTCTATGAACTGATGCCTTCATGTAATTGGTTGTAAACTTGGCAATCCTAGTAGGGTTTGTGGGGATTAATTTTGGCCCTTGATCTTCAATCTATCTTGGCCCTTCATTGTAATTGAACATCTATAAAAGGCCAAGGCCATCTCATTTGTAAGGAGTGAGAAAGTTAGATTCATTAGATCAACTTGGAGATAGTAGAGAACTAGGAGATTAAAATGGGCTAGCTAAGGGAGAGACTTGATCAAATTGTTGCTAAGATGCTATCAAAGTAATGGATCATTGTTGGTTCTTCATGATGAATTACATAATTTTTCTTTTAAGTGTTGCATGGTTCCCTCAATCTTTCACTTGGAGTAGATTCATTTTGCATGTTGAAGTAGTTAGTTGGATGAAAGTAGTTGTGGATGTTGACTTGATTGACTCAACAAATCCAAGCCACTAGCCTCTTTCTGCTTGTAAGTGTGCCTTGTGTGGTTAGCCGACAAAAGCACTTAACTTCGATTGACATTTAATCTTTAGTTTGCATCCATTTGACAGCATTGAAGAGGAGATATTAGTTTGAAAACCATTTGAGTGTTCCTTAGAAGCTTGCACTAGGTGGCTGAAATCGTTGATTAAGCTACATCCAGAAGACTCCAATTCATCCATGTTTCCTTACATTCACAATTATAAATAAGTTTAAGTGGCAAATTTGAAGCTAAATCATTAGATATGCAAACAGTTGATATCCATTTAATGAAATAGCATAAGTCCCCTAAGTGAATAGACTGAGTGAGTATCCACAGTTTAAGAAACCTTAAAGTTATTTCATGATCTTACATTGCATGCTTAGCATGAGATGACCTTATATCAAGAGAGGACTGAGTGTTTGATGTCTCTCCCCAAAACATTGGGTATTTGATTTGGGCATGATGTAGTGGAACAAAACTCAAATCAACAGGTTTCTCAAGTTAAGTTTGTTTGTGCCAGCTTGTTTAGACTTGATTGCATGTATACAAGGTGCTGGAACATTGCTAAATGCCATATGATGTTCTTTGGTGGTTCCATGATGTTTCCAGACCATTCCAATAATCTTTGGTGATTGAATTAGATATTTGGGTGGATAAGTGGTTTCCCAGCTGACCTGGTTTGATTGCAGCATTGATTTTTGGTTTGCACCAACTTGGAGAAGACTTTCAATAAGTTTGGGATCGTGTTTATCCCTTGGCTTGGTCCACTTGCACTTTCCTTCCCACACTGGTGTTTGTGGCCAATCTGTGTGGTCATTGCACGTTTCATGTTCATACGTTTCATCATGGCCAACTTGGACAAGTTTGATTGACCTTGCAGAGGATATAAATGAAAGATCAAACCAAATGGAATAGTGTGCAAGTTGTGGAAGTGGGTTTAGGTGTATAGCATGTGAGGAAAATGCCTAATGATTAATTGAAGCACTGAGTTGAAGGTATCTGCATTCAAAAGTGCCTGAAGTTTTCCAGAAGCAGTGTGTTGAAGGTGGTTGATGGTCAATTTGAATTGCAGTAGACATTCATTTGTTTTTCACATCATTTTGAGGCCATACCCTCCTTTTCTAAATGTTATCATAATCAGGGAGTAGTGAACTCTATCTGGCATAGCCATAAAAGCATCATTTCAAAGAGCAGTCGCGTCATTGGGTTACAGCCCAAAAACAAGTTGTGTAAATTGTTCTATATTTTGAGATTTCTCACTGCGGTTTCACCCTCATGGGGTTTTCAACATAAATCTGCTCTTCACTTATGCAATTGTGAAGAATGCATTGTTCTTTCATTGTTATATTATTGCTGATGCATGAAGTAAATGGTTTAACACGAGGAGCAGTAAAAGGTTTAAGGTTTTATTACACAATTGATTCACCCAGGCCCCTCCAGTCTTGTGTGTTCAACACTATGTGCCATGTGCAAGTTGTCTTTGAGGATGCAAAGGGTAGAATCCACAACATGTACCTTTGAGCTGCCTAGTATGAATGTCTAGAGAGATGATGACAATAGACCATACACAGCTTCATAATGAGTCATCTTGGATGTTGTCTCTGTTGAAATTTGAACCAGAAATATTACAAGCTTAAAAATAAACAAAACCAAGGATGTTTATCCTGGGAAAAGCCTTCCTTGCTAAGGGAAACAACCCAGCCCACCAAACTCACTTTATTTGAATTGTTTTAAGAACAATTACAATACTCTGTAATCTTTAATGCCTTTCACATAAATGATTGAATGGAGATTAGAAAGATCTCATAGATCAGATATATAAAGACTCTAATGGAGCTCTACTGTTCATACTCCCAATACAAAGATAAAAGACTGACGTTCTTGAAAAAACATGATACAGAGACAATAATAAACAAACTGATTGAACACGATCAATGTCAGATAAACATGATACAGCAATAATAGTCTGCACAAGACAATCAAATGTCTGATAAACACAATACAGTAACTATAATAATAATAATCTGCACAATATGATCAATGCCTGATCGAATAAAGTCTCTTCTTCACAGCATGTGTATACAAAAGCATCTTCAATAAACTCTTCTACCCTTCACAATAAAGATTCAAGCCCACACAGGAAAAAACTCGATAATCAACAGGAACTGCAGAAAGACTTTTCGAAGAATGTTGGAAGAATAACGATTACACAAGAAGGTTAACCAATGAGACATCGCCGACTTTTATGAACCGAACATCATAATATTGAAGCTTCGAATAATAATAAAGCAGACTGCAAATATGAAACATCAAAAATGGCTCTGCCCACACTTCCACGTTCGCATATAAGCTCAAAGCACAAAACATAGGAGTCCAGTCACCATCAGAATACGCGAGTGGCAAGTCTGAGTCAGCATAGTGCTTAAAAGTGGTAGAGATAATATACACTGATAGATGTGAGAAACACCATACACTGACACTAAATAATATATGCTGAATAATACGAGAAACATGGAGCTGGAGATAATGGAGCTTGCTTTGAACAGAGAACACAATCAACCAGAAGAAGAATGATAATGGTATTCCCTGAACTGAACAGAAATCAGAGAACTAATGAGGTACAAACAAAACTTGTAATAGAAGAACTAATAACCAGCTGCATTAGGAGAAACCAAACTTGCAGAACTGAGATAGGAGAAGACTTGTCTCGCAGCTACATCAGATTTCAACAGTCTCCATGCTTTTATGGAAAAAAATGGTTCGGTCATTGATTTGTGGGTGACATGTAGGTTGGATAATTAATTGCCAGTAGTGAAAAATTAGATCACAATCATTGACAATGGAAGCAGCCAGGCAGGTATGCCATAGAGAGATTTTGTCAATGAAAATCTAGGCAACAATGGAAGCAGAATAGGGATGAGCTAAAGCATTAAAATGGGAATATTTGAGGCGATCTACCACCACTAGAATGACTAAGTTCCCTACAAATAGTGAAAGTCCTTCAGTTAAAGCCATGCAAATATGTGTGCACACTTGGACAGGAATAGACACTAGTGGCAGCTGGCTGGGGTGGCAACAATTTTAGCTTTATTATGTTGATAGATCTCACACTCTGCCACAAAATACTTTAAGTCATTTTTAATACCTCTCCCCCCCCCCCCCCAACGAAAAAAAAGTAGAACAAACTCTTTGATACATTTTCAGGAGCCCAAAAAATAGACCACTGGATAGGGCGCCATGAAATTCTACCAGATATTTCTGTCCCAAAGCCAATTGAAAGGGCAACACCGAACAACCTTTCTATAAGTGACGTTAGATTTCCACAATCCATTATATTGATCATTTTTTGTTTATGGCTTCAATTGTGTGAGAGTTCTTTGCACCAATGTTTCAAATCACACTTTGTGATCTATCATCAATATGAAAGAGTGCATAACGAGAAAGAGAATGGTGTTTGAATGAGATAAGTCGACACCTACTAGATGAGGTGTTGAATGCAACTATCTTGTTGTTACATCCCAATTTTTGCCTACTTTTAAAATTGCTTGTATAGTCATTGTGTTTCACGTGAAGTTAGTTGATAGTTAAAATAAGTTATGATCATGTGAAATGGTAAGATGGTTAATCGTTAGGATTTCATGTGAAGATGACATGTTTGTTATTCATTATGATGTTGTTATATTGTTATTTGGAACTATTGGAAAGATGGTTACTTGCTCATAAGAAGTGAAATGGTACTTAGCTGTTATGATGTTTTATGATCAATAACTTGTTATAGCGAATCATGATTATTTGAGGAATATGATATTATCATGGAGAAATTCTTCTTGCAAGAGCACGTGGAAGGGGGTAAGCATTGCCAAGAAAGGAATGAGGCAAGGACACCACTTCACCTATGAGTTGACAAGTATGAAATCCAACCACCAAGGCTAAGGCGTAAAACGGCTAGGCAAGCAAGAGTATATTAAGAACTACCATGAGCTACCCGGTTAATAAATATGCATCACTAAGAAAAATCACTAAACATTTAATTTAAACATATTACCTTGTGAAATTGATGATCTCAAAGCTTCATGTGATATTTGTCATGCCTTAGTACAATAGTACCACATCATCTATGTATACTTGTATACATATATATACACATGTATGTATATATGCGTCCACATAATATAAGACGTATATGTTAAATACGTTGTTAATACAACACGTATATATTGTTGACTCTAAAGGCAATCTAGTATTGTCAATTATTGCAAAATACTTAGTTATTTACAAGGTAGAGGTATTCGGTCAACGCTTCGACTGAGTGATTCTATACAAGGCAAGTTATGTAAAGGAGAAGTATATAAATAATCGGTTGTTGCCGAACAATAGTTGCTACCAAGCAATCCAAGTGTCGTTGAGTACTCTAGTGGTTGTCAAGTTGTTCAGGAGGCAACATAAGCCGAATGATACAGAGACCGAGCAAAACAGTTGAAGCCGAGTATAGTTAAGGCTAAGGGACAGCATGAAGAATTATTATGCACCAAGCATCAAGAAGGTATTAGTACCTATTGGTTCCCAACACTGCAGATTGGAAATCCAAGAGCTTGCCACTTCTTTGATAGGATTTCGCAATTAGTTCTGGCCGACAAACGAGAATCACCTTGATTACCCTATACTTCAGGCTCTGCTACATCTAGGTGGGTGGACCTTCTCTTTGAACCTGATCACTTGGTTCAAAGCTTTTCTAAAGCAAATTTAAGCTTTGGAGAGTTCTTTGGTTGGCAAAGTCCTTGAACTCAATTAAAATGAAACTGAATGTCGAGCGCTCAAATTGGATGAATTGTTATAAGGTTTTTAACAATGGATTTGAGGTTTGTAAGGAGGTTATAGATTTTCTGAATTCAAATATAAATCCAATACTTCAATGATAAAAAGGCCAGTGCTTTACCTTATCCGGGCAACAAAGTCAACTACAATGAAGATTATAAAGTACAACTTTATAATGTTCTATACACAAACTATAAATAGTTTAATAATGAAGACGCAACGGATCAAATATATATACGCAATTCCAAACTAGTCTAGATTGCACTTTAACTCTTTAGGTCGAGGAGACAGACTGGACACAGATTCAGAAACAATTAAATATTTCACAATATCTGCGATGATCGAGTTTAAAATGCCATAGATGACCTCGTCTACTTATCTAACATAAATTGTTTATAGAATTTTTTTAAAAGATTATACAAGACGAATCAAGTGTAGTTTAAATCTCCATGATTTTAATAAGAATACACAAAGGGCCTTTTATTTTATTATTAAAATTAAATAATTGAATTCATATTACAAAGCCATGTTGTAAGCAACTTATCCCTCCGTACAAGTGAAAGTGAAATACTTTTTCTTGTGAATGTCTTTTTTCGAATATATCCTGTTTACAAATAGCATACCCCTTATTTATATAATATAAGGGTAATGTGACCTTTCAAATGAAAAGTCTTTTCTTTTTGTTAATAATTTACATATTTTAATCAAAATGTTAACAAATAACATGAATTGCAACTTTTGAGGATAAAAACTTATTGGCTTTGCTAGCCAAGTACTATAGCAATTTAATAATTATTATTATATCCATTTTGGCAATGATGATATAAGGTATCGAATGGAATTTAGAAAATAGTTAACCCGGCTAAATATTGGACATTATGTATATGAACAAAAATCGTTTCAAATTTGCCCTTGTGTTCACGCTAAACTGGTGGATTTCTCAGGCTTTTCTGTGACTTTTGTCTTGTCTATGATATGTGATCTTTATTTAAGATAAAGACTACTGACTGTATGATCTGGAAGTCTTAAATCACTATTTCTAGAGGGAATTTTTATATCACCATCCTGCAGTAAAAGCCTTGTCCCTTTGTCATCCACGTACACCAAACTCTTGATTGTTTTTGGTTTTATATTTGTATCCATGGCTTGATAGGCTTATTTTCCTTCCAACGAACACACAAACATCTGAGATTGGCACAACAAAATACTTTAATATTTTTGGGTCTCCTTCGGCGATTTTTGTTTCTTTGTAGTTTGGTATTCAAACCTTGCATATTTGTTATATCGATGTAAGCTCACACAATAGATTGTGATATTCTTCACCTATGAATGCACAGGTACATTCTTTCATCATTGTTTTTTCTCATGTATAAGTCAGACTTCAAGACTCTCAACAACATTTCCTTAATTGCTGCTATCTCTGACCTGTTGGAATATGCTTTTACCAGAGTGGCAATTCAATATCTCTGCATACATACTAAACTCCATTGTGGCGCAGTGACATGGACCATTATGTTGTCTATTCTAATCTAGCATCTTTTCATTTATTGCCGTAAAAGCTTGGACCAAGCTAAGCATCCATGAAATGACATTGTGTTGAAATGTTTAGCCATCTGCTCAATTGGGGCATCTATGTTATTGTACTTGAGCATTTTATCCAACAATTTGACCAACAATCCCTGTGCATCTGCATTCTCCAAACATATCTACTGGAGTGATCACGTCTGCGAGCTAACATTATTTGATGAATGTTCATAAACTTATGTTAAAGCTTTCATTGTGGTGCTGATAGGTAGGATTTGGGAAAAAGTCATAAATATCTTTATATCTGATAGTTGCATGTGCATGAAAATTTTCTTCATATTTTTCATTTAGAACAATCCACATATACCCTGTGACAATAGGATACGACCCCTCCTTAGTACTGTTGGAATATTAATTGCAGTTGACGTTTGCCCCTAGAGCCAAACGCCCACCTACCATCCCTAACGACCTGCACAACAGACAGAAAACATGAATGTGGTAGATGAGTTTTTTGAAATTCTGAAAAGAGGGGGAAATTTTTTTGGCAAAGACAAAAAGCAATGTTCTGTTCCATTCGACCAGTAGAAGCAGTTGAAGTTGAAGAGATTAGAAGTTGCAGAGAGAAGAGAAGTGATCAGAAAATCCAGTCATCAGAGTGTAGAGACAGAAGGAAGTTCATTTCGTGCCTGCAAATGCACATGTTTCTTCTCTGGTCATTCTGTAAGTTTATTGTTTGTTGAGTTCGTCCTGTTGAAGCAGTGATTGCTTCAGGCATTATTGTATGCAGCCATTAGAGCTACAAGTTTAAAGTTTTTGAAGTTTGAAGTTTTAAAGTTTTAGGGTTATTTTAGGGTTTTCTAGTTGAAGCCGAATGCTCCGAGATTTTGTAATGGTTTAATCAAAGTTGAATAGAAAACAAAGAGGCATACTAGAATACATTGTTCTTCTTCTATTTATTGCATTTGAGAAGTTTGTTTGGAAGTTTCAAGTTTTGGTTCTCTGGTTTTAATGGTGGAAAAGTTCACGTTATAGTTATGTCACTCGGTATTGTCTTTGGTAGAATTCATTTTCTGCAGTGGCTACCGAGTTCACTCAGTACCTTCTTCTACCGAGCTCCACCCTCCAGTGGCTACCGAGTTCACTCGGCATCCACACTACCGAGCTCACTCGGCATCCATTGTTGCCGAGTTGTTTTTCCATCTACCGAGCTCACTCGGTACACTCCTGCCACTCGGTTTATTAAGGTGCCAAGTAAATCTGGCACTCGGCAATAGTTTTTGCCGAGCATTATTTAGGGTTGTGAAATTGATTTTTAGGGCTGGTAATATTGTGAATTTATTGGTAATATATTCCTTCACAAGTATATCTGGTCAATTTTTTCAAATCACTCGAAATCAGACCTCCAGAATGATTAATGCTGCCTATATGATGGTGAATTCTCTGTTTGCTGCTCAGTTACTTTTGTTTTTCAATTGATTCAAGATGTTTAAATTGATGTATTCCTTATATGTTGTTATGCTTACTGCTCTTTATCTAACTGCATTCAATAGAAGAGAAAATTAATTGTATTGACTAATGATCTCAACAAGGATTGAATTCTATTGCTGATACAATGTCAATGCTTCTTATTTACTGATCAATAAGACTTAATTACATAGTCATGTGACCAGTAGGACAAAGATATGATATATGCTTCTGGGTCTTTGTTGTAAAGTTTCCAGAATTGCCAATCTTGCAAAATAACCATTCCTTTAGTGCATATGCTTACTGCTGTTATTCAATCCTGTTTAAGCTTAACTTTCTCCATAGCCTCAACATATTGTTCAACTAATTTTCCAACTCTCTCCCCAAGATCAATGGTTATCTTGTGCATCTTAGTATTCAGAGCAATGGATCCTAACCCACAGGTTGTGCAATAAAACTTGTGGAACAATGAAGTTATCCAAGTCTTCTAGCAATTCATTATTTTGTTTTGCTTTGCAGATTTGCTTATGTAAAAAGTGTGTCTGATACCTCAAGCCTATTTGTTGGCAAATAATATTATTAAGTCTCTAAGATTATTTCAAATGGAAGCCCTTATTTTGTTAAAAATATGGTTCCATCAGTGCCAAGTAACACAGTTTTGTATAAATGTTTGGAATGGCACAAACATTGATGCAAACCGTTTTTATCAAGCTGGAAGCGTGTTTTTATGATCGAGGAGTTAATCAAGGAGTCAATTATGCGTATAATTGAGAATCATCAATCCCTATGAAAGGTGATTAACCAATCAGAAAATTAGAAGGATTGAACAGCAAAAAGGATGAATCTGGATCGTTGATTATGATCTAGAAACTTCATCAACCAGCTATTTAAGGAGGGTTTTTAGACCTAATCTTGATGGATGCGAGTCAAAAGTTTGGATGCAAAGCTGAAGGTGAATTCAGCAGAGTTAAGGATTGGTAAGGCACCCGAGCAGTGCAGACAGCAGCTATTGAAAATCCATCACAGAGAAGTGATATCAAATTATAAAGAGGAGATTTGTCATCAGCATTCAAAGCACATACTGAAAGATCAAGGTACTGATACATTTTAATAGGTGTCTCAGGGTGAATCTCTTAACAAAGTGGTCCTAATAAGCCTATGTAAATCTCCTAACAGAGTGCTCACTTAATTGTGTAGTTAAAATCCTTTAATCAAGGCAGACTGAATAAGTTTTGTAAGCTCTTAACAAGGGAAACCCCTCATAGGGTAGACCATTAGAAGTGATCAAACTTTGTAGTCCTAACAAGCACACTTTATTGTTGTAGTTGTGAAGATTTTGTGGGTGTCATCCCCACCGCAGTTTTACCTTCACCTTGGAGGGTTTCTGCATTACCAAATCTTTGTGTTATGTGTTAATCTATTGCTTATATGTTTTATTCATGCTAGTAGATACTAGATCTGATATTACACTGCAACGAATGTTTAATTTGATATAAAATTAAGTTGAGATAAGGGTTTATGGTGAAAATATCAAATATGGTTTATGTTTGGAGTTGTTATAAGTTTTATAGATCCTGATTCACCCCCCCCCCCCCCCTCAGCATCTTACTTTCTCTATTAGATTTCCAACAATTGGTATCAAAGCCTAGTTCTCTAAGCAAAAGTCTAACCACCTGAGAGTCAAAGATCTTGGAGATGGAAGCCTACAAGTTGGGAAAGGTTATTGAGAATCAAAAGATTGATTTGTAGCTTGCATTTGAGCAAGTCAAGGCTGCAAAGGAGGAATTGAAGAAATCCCTAAAGAGAAGGAAGGAGATGGCAAAATTCAACAAAATAACACCTAATACAAGGAAGAAAGCATTGCGGATTTTTGTGATGAAGGTAGATCCAGTAAAATTGATGCAACAATAGCAAATCTATTGGAAAAAGAACAACATTTTGAATGAAGAAGTAAGAGCACTAAAAAGAGAACATGAAATACAGTCAGTGAGGCTATGTGAAGTGACTGAACAAAAGAAAAAAGCTAAAGAAGACAAGGTAATGGCTAAAGAAGACAAAATGCAAATGGTTACAAGTCTTAATGAAAGAATCAATGAGGTACAGAGGCTGACTCACAATCAATTTGACATGGACAATCAGTTATTAAGTGTCGATCATAAGATTGCTAGGAAGGTGGAAGAGATTGTAAATCTGAGATCTGAGAACAATCAACTAACAATTGAATTGAGAACTCAGAAAGAAATCATGGAAAGAATGAATAGATCTGGAGAAGCTATGAGACAACTTGATAAATAGCTAAGAGCACAAAGAAGACCTCATGACACTACTGGACTAGGTTATACCAAGTTCACATCATCTACCAAGCAAGGAGAGTCATTAAAGCATGGAGAACAAAGGAAAGCTAAAACAAAAAGCCTACATGCTATCACTGTGGAAAACTAGGTCATACAGCAAATATTTGCAAGAGCAAAACTAGTAAGTCAAATCCTAAACCTAAATTCAATGGTAATTGTTTCAATTGTAACAAGCATGGACATCAAGCACATGAATGTAGATCAAAGACCAATAAGACACAAGATACATCTAGATTTGAAGGATATTGTCACACATGTCAAAAATATGGATATAAGGTACAAGATTGCAGATCTAAAGCAAAGAATAGTTGGACACCTAAAGGTCAAGGCAAAGCACCTAGGCAAGGTAATACCATAAATTGGGATTACAATACTCAGGTCAAATATCAATTCTATGAAAAGTATGGACACATTGAAACAAATTGTGCAAGGATACATCTTAGAGGAAGATCAGGAAACTAGAGAAATTTTGGACGAATATGTTTTAATTATCAAAAAGTCGTTCACCTAAGTAGATACTGCATGAACCGAGCACCAGTATCAAACAATGAAGAAACCAACAGAAAAGGCAAAGGTCAATACTAAAGAAGTGAGAACTCAGATGAATCAAACCTAGAAAAAGAAAATTAAAGGAGAAAATAGTTTAAATGGTGAAGTTGTGATCACCCAATCCAATGGATTAGGTGATTCCCCCACCTCAAACTAAGTAAAGAGGTATGTATGGAATTGAATTTGAAATTGCGAGATCATACATCAGTTCCTAAGATTGCTTGGATAAAGGTCCAAATCAACATGATGGTAGATGCATAAGGATAGTTATGAGATTTGGAATTGGTAATGTATTTTGGTGTGGAGCTGAAAATTTGGTAATGATCGAGCGTCAATTTTATAGTCCTAAAGACACTGAGCCAAAATGTCAGTTATGACCAAGCTGAGGCATTGACCGAGTAAATGGAGTTTGGAAGTGTGCTTGCCAAGTTTTACAGAGATGGCTGAGACAGTTGTAACTCACACACTGTGTATGGAGCATTGACAAGGCCCTAAATTTGAATTTCCAAGCTATATAGCAAGATTTATGAGTCATTTTGTGCACACAACATTTGAGTTTTTTGAAAGCATATTGAGTTAAAGAATCTGAGAGCATTTGAGCAAGGAATGTGAAGATTTGGTGCGTGTCGTCGACTATTGAAGTGAATCGTGAGCAGATTGTAAAGGCCAAGGTCTGCAGAATTTGCGAGCGAACCCTAAGTTTGAAGAAAAGGCATCAAGCGCATCAACTAGTGAGAAGAAGATGGAACTAAAGGTAGGTAAAGCTCAATTAGTTAAGAATGAAGCTTGTCCCCCAGCCAAATTTAAAGATTATCTTGAAATAGCGATGAAGGGTGATTCTTCAGGTGCCCTATTATCTATTCCACCAAGGGTAATCATGATTCACGATGTGAGATCATGTTACATGTGCAAGATTGGAGAAGTTGGAGACTGAGTTGAGGATGGCGTATGATAAGCTATGTGAGAATGGACAATTGAAGGAAGAACACAAGATTGTTGTCAAGAAAGGGTTAACAAATGCCCTAAACTTTCCAAGGAATTTCAAGGTTGAATAGATCAAAGTCATTTTGAGCCGTGTGCATGACATGAAGCTCTGGCTGGAAGATGGACTAGTTAGGATAACAAAGTAGATCATCCATCATGTCACAGGTTACCCTGTTTCTGATAGGGTAAAGACCATTCATTGCCAAGGACAAGATGCGATCAAGGCGAATTTGGAAAGTATAAGGAAAGTGTAATGTCCCCATTTTTAAAAATAGAATTTAATATTTAATCATAAAATATCTTTAAAAAAAATATACATAATAAATTATAACATAATAATGATGAAAGATATAAAATAGTAATAAATAGATATAATAATATAATGTACTAAATCAATATTATCATTATAATCCAAATTATATAATGATAATATTACTATGATAAATATTATAAAATATACTATAAAAAATGTGTTTATCTGAAATGTACTAATTATTATATATAAACATCTAATACAAAATATTAATTATAATAATATATTAAATGAAAGTGATATGTTAATCAAAAGCAAACTAACTTTTAAGATAAATAATTATAACAAAAATAATATTCAATTATTAGAACTATTAAATGAATATCAAATATATGCATAGATTCAGTTCTATATTCTTCTATATATATTTAATAATATAACTATTATATAGATGAATTGATATGTAATTATCTAAATTATACATTAAACATAATAATAATATAAATGAATAAATGAACAAAAATATCAAATGTAAGTAATAACTTAATTTGGTAATTAAAAGTCACAACTCAAAAAGGGCATGACCATTCGATCATATATATATATATATATATATATATATATATATATATATATGGGGTAATTCAGGAGCATATTTAGTTGATATAGATAGAGGATGAATGCAGAAGGAGGGAACATGGTAATAAGTGAAGAGCATATTAAAAATATGAAGGGACTTAAAATACCGAGAAACAAACTCACGCATATACAAGGAGACGACCATTCTCTAGGCTTAGAAGCAAGCAACAAAGAACCCATGCAACACAAGCAGATATAAATAATAATAAAACAAAGGAGAAAAGTGTATGACTTTGGAGGATAAGAAAGTAGATGGAGATTCACTCAACTTAGAAGGAACACATATAATTCAGTAACAGTGATATTACACAGCATATCAAAAATGGAGGTGGATTCAGTGCTATTACAAGGAAAACTTCCAACTCAGAAAATAGAGATAATTGCAGTCAGCAAGCAAGACGTACAAGGTAACACATTTTACAATCAACATAAAGGAACTCAATAGGCATCAAACATCAATCTCCAGTATGGAATGGAGAGATCAGATTTACCAAGTACCTCTAAGAAAGTAAATAGAACCTGACTTCAATAAGCAGACAATGACATTATGAATAATATGCAAATGGAGATAACTGATGCGATAATAATAAAATCACTCCCCAAAATATTATTGCCACCTCCAAGCATTTACTTCTACTGTATAAAGTTTAAACTTATATTCTGACTTATAATTGAACCTGATACAAATCACTCTATAATCAGTATATATATTTTGATCAAGGATTCGATATGCTAATATAGTGGATAGAAATGACATAAAGGCCCATTTCAGGATTATTCTTTGTTCATCTTCTTAGCAACGATGGGTTATTTTCCTGAGAGGCTCGAATAAAGACAAATAAATGGAAAAGGGTTTAGATAACAAGGAAACAAATGGAGTGATACAGGTTGAATGGAGCAAGGAGAACATACAGTCAGAAATCTACGGCAAAATACAATCTAAGAACTGGCACAACCAACATCACATAAATGGAATCACAGACTACATACAAGTGAGGTGCCTGAACTAGCGAGCAACTATCTGAGTCTTCACCTAAGCCCAAGTTATTTCAACAGCAGCAGATGAGAGGAATTAACAAAGTGAACAAATTAAAAGAGACTAATGTTTTATTTAATACACGAGAGATTTAATACTTTATATATGTCTTATAGATGCAGAAAACATGTGCACTAGAATTGATATGATACAACATATTCATATTATTAAAAGCATTAAGCGACAAGTCTCGGGCAGAAACATACAATTCATACGTGGAGGTTATAAAATGATGTGATCGACAATTAGTAATTTTGATCCAACCAAAAAGATCACAGCATTGATATATAGAACTTTATGAAGACTACAATTTGTAAATGCAAAGATGGACGAGGTTCATATCACTTAAGAGATTCCATACATCCAATCAGCAAACTGATCAAGATCATTCATTGAGGTTGTTCAACCATTAGGCATCAAAACATATTAGCAATCAGAGACTCTTTTAATTATCAAAGGGAAAATGGTATATCACAAATATATCTACAAGATCATATAAAGACCTTTGGGTAGAATTCGAAGAAAATTACAAACAGAAGTTGAAGGCAAACTCTATAGCAGACTTGTGAGAGAAACTATAAAGGATTTGAATATAGAGAACACCTGTATAAATGTATCAAACATTTATTCATTATAGGAGCTTTATTGTAAGATGATTCATGAGAATAATATAATCAGTTTTACAAAGATTTGATTTCAAGGATCACAATAGTTCGAAGAAAAGAGTGATAACCGGTGCGGAGTGCAGTCATATATACACTAGAGTGAGTTACTGCATTATTGAAAACTGTTATAGATTTATAGTGTGAGGCTATTCCAGAAGGGGACATTATAGAAAGCGAAGAACAATCTATGTAAGTTTGGATCCTTAATCGTTTGTATTTTCTTCTATGTACAGAATTCATTTCCTACTGTTGGCAATGTTGTTTGGGATAGGAGACCTGTAACCCAACAAATAACTGAGTTTGTTAGTCAGTTGGGCAAAAATTTTGAGACTATCATGGATAGCTACTTTGAAGAGTCCAAGAGAAAGATGAAGAATATGTCTAGGATACCACAATCCCTAGTAGCATTCTATGATGATGTATGTTTCTTGGTAGACACTGATTTTACCTATGCACAAGCAGTTTTACCTAGGGTTGCATGGTTGAGACCTCTACCTTATGTGGTTAATATTGATGAAGTAATTGCAGTCATTACTGCTTTGCTGGCCGAGGAAATAGACAAGGATGCCAAGCCATTCGGCAGATATGAGACAGCCAAACAAAAGATCATTGCACAACTTAATGCTCCAAAGATGGAAAAGAAAAGAAAGACTATGATTGAAAGCCTGGAAAAGACATTAGGAGTAGTGAAGGAAAAGCCACTGATGATTACAGAAGGCAAAGGTGAAGATGTGAGTAATGATGAAGATGAAGACAATGAAGAAAATGAAGCAGAGGGCAAAGGCAAAGAGTTAATGATTATCGAGCCACAGGCAAAGAGGGGCAAACAAATCGTTATTGTTGAGCCAAAGGTGAAGAAGGACTTGAAGAAAATTGTCACCAAGCCCACACCTACACCACCAAGGCTTACAAGACAAGGAACAAGGGAAACTACTACTGCAGTTGCCGAGCCTCAAAAGAAAGGTGTTGTAAAGATAATCAAGCTTGCTCAAATCAAGAGCTCAACAAAGAGAAAGACTATCACTGAGGAAACCAAGCCGAGAAAACATGAAAAGAAACCAAGGAGAAAGCTCATTGTGCAGAAGGATGATGAGGAGGATGAAGCATAGAAGACCGAGTCAAATGACTTAAGTCAATTTAGAGTGGCTACACACAAAAGGCCCTAAAACATTGATGAGGTATGTGAGAATCTTAGGAGTACTGCAGGATTATCTGTTTTCATTATATTAAATATAATAAATTGAGTAATGAAGATAAGAATAAAGTAGAAGAGGCAGTAATTGATATGATGGTGAATTTTAAATACACACCTATAAAGTTAGGCCAGATGATTCCTGATGAATTGTATAAAAAGATTGATGGACGGTGGAAGTTTGCATTAACCACTAAAAGATAAAAGTCAAATTTTCTTAGCTTTAAGAGATTATACTAATTGGTTTGTACCTAAGAGGAGAGCATTCTTGATTCTAAAGAATAAAATAGAAAATGTTGTTGAGGAAAGCAAAATAATGTGGAAGAAGATTTATGGTCTAATGCCTGATGATGAACAGCGGGATGAGATAGGTAAAGATTAACAGGAACATGAAGAACTTGATAACAGTGAAGATTTTGATGATAGGCAAGATAGCCTTGTTGATACATTCAACAATTTGCTACATCTAAGTGGAGGGCAGACTGAAACTGTGGAAATCAATGATGAACCTCAAATGAGCCTAGATAGAACGGTCACAGATGGGTCGAGGAAGGAGAGTGAAGACCCTGTAGACCAAGTCTGTGTAGTTGCCAGCTCATGCAAAGTTAATGGACCCTAACCCTGTGTTAGTGCAAGTAAAGGATTACCCAAAGATTAACACACAAGTGGCTACTCAACTGATTGAACTTTCATCTATTCTTGTTGCTACATTAAGTCCAGTTGATAGCCAAGGTAATGTACAAGTTGGTGATGCCGAGCAATAGAGTGTCTGTCAATACAGGAGTAATCACACAAGTGCCTACTCAGACAAATAAAGCCACTGAGGGCAAAGATGGAAATGAGAAAGAAGATAAGAGTCACGATGATCAAGCAGATCAGTTTGCTACAGGTGTAAGACCAAGTGCCTTAGGACTTAAGATTGAGGGAAGTAAGAGGCAGGTAAGCCGACTTCATTAGGTGAGCTCCAAACAATTGTTATCAAAGATAAGTCAAATATAGAGAAAGATAAAGAAGAGAAGAAAACAAGAGATGAATCCAAGCAAGATGAGGTGACTGTTGAGTCACAGAAATTGAATCTGGGAGTTCAAACTCAAGGTTTGCAACTGACTGTGCCGAGCTCCAGCACACCAAAATCCAAGAGCAAGAAATTAAAGAAGGTGAAACATTCACCTCAAGCCATAAGAGGTAAACCTATCATGCTAGATGAAGAAATGGTTATTCCTGATTGGGATAAATCTAACTTGAGTGAGGAGCAGATGATAGTATTAAGTGAACTATTTGCAAAGAAGGCTAAGTAAGCCGAGCTAAGAAGAGAATATCAAAAGAGGCAAGTGTTGTATGATATCAAAGACATTTTTCTTGATACAGTTAGTGTTGATGATTTGGATGAAAATGCTTCAATTATTGAGCAAGAGTTCAAATTTGTGGAAAAAGTCAATGATCCTGATATTGATATCCAAGAGAAATTGATGCAAAGAGAAGAGAGGAAGTATGACAACGGAGTGATGGAAAAAGTATCCAGTGAGATAGTGATTAAGCAAGTTGAGCTTTCCACTCTTGTCATTGAGCTAGAACAGTTAACCACAAATGCAAATGCATTGTTTGCAAAGTTGTGTGATGATATTCCCTCTTATTAGAAGTATTAGGGATAGAATGGATAAGATAGATGCAGATTTACAGAAAGATAGCAAAGAGTTGAGCATGGATCCCAACTCCAGCTCAATTTACTATTCACAGATCAAATTCTTACAAGGGAAGCAGTCAGGACTTTTACAAGCAGAGTGCCATATAAGAAATGAGGTGAATGAAATTCAAGCAAGGTTGCTAACTCATATGGAAGTCATGCAAAGGCACATACAAACTGCTAAGGATCTTGTGAAGGACCCGCACTTATCCATTGCAAACAATATGGTGAATCTAGCAGCCAAGATTGAAATAGAAAAACAAGTACTACATACTTTGAAGGCCAACTGGAACAACACAATGTCAATCATTATCAGAGTGCACCAACCATTTCTAAAGGCATTTGGAATCCTCCTAGAACCCCAATTGAAAATCCGTTCGAAGTGACAAAAACAAGGGGTAAATGAGGATGTGCATGATCAAGCAATCGTGTGTATAGAAATTTTTTCTGATCATGTATGTATGTTATTATATTTTGATTTGAAACTTTAATATATATTTTTGGAGTAATAAGGAGTTATTTTGATGCTCAAAATATGAGACATACACAGTTTTGAAAAAGATTTTGAAAATGCAAGAATAACAGTATATATGTATAGACCAAGCTATAGGTATAGATTATTATCCAAAGGGGGAGTACTTATTTTGAAGTTTTGGAATGTCAAGTTTTGATCATGAAAAAGTGTTTTTGCCACTAATGCCAAAGGGGGAGATTGTTGACCCTAAAGGCAATCTAGTATTAACAGTTAGTGCAAAACACTTAGTCATTTACAAGGCAAAGTTATTCGGTCAACACTGTTATTAAGAATTAGTATGCGTGGAGCATCAGGAAGGTATTAGTGTCAAGTAACATAGTTTTGTATAAATGCTTGGAATGGCACAAACATTGATGTAAACCGTTTTTATCGAGTTGGAAGCGTGTTCTATGATCAAGGAGTTAATCAAGGAGTCAATTACACGTATAATTGAGAATCATCAATCCCTATGAAAGGTGATTAACCAATCAGAAAATTAAGACTAAGCGGCAAAAAAGATGAATCTGGATCGTTGATTATGATCTTGAAGCTTCATCAAACAACTATTTAAGGAGGGTTTTTAGACCTAATTCTGATAGTTGCAAGTTAGAAGTTTGGATGCGACGCTGAAGGTGAATTCAGTAGAGTTATGTGTTAAGGAGTAGTAAGGCGACCAAGCAGTGCAGAGAGTGGTCATTGAAGATCTATCGCAAAGAGGTGATATCAGATTGTAAAGAGATTTGTCATCAGCATTCAAAGTGCATACGAAAAGATCAAGGTACTAATACATTTTAACAGGTGTCTCAGGGTGAATCTCTTAACAAAGTGGTCCTAACGGACCCGTGTAAATCCCCTAACAAAGCGCTCACTTAATTGTGTAGTTAAAATATTTTAATCAAGGTAGATTGAATAAGTCTTGTAAGCTCTTAACAGGACAAACCCCTCACACAGTAGATCTTCAAAAGTGATCAAACTTTGTAGCCCTAACAGGTACACTTTATTGCTGCAATAGTGATAATTTTGTGTGTCATCCTCACCGTAGTTTAACGTTCACCTTGGAGGATTTCTGCATTATCAAATCTTTGTGTTATGTGTTGACCTATTGCTTATATGTTTTATTCATGCAAGTAGATACTAGATCTTATATTAGATTGCAGTATATGTTTGATTTGATATAAGGTTAAGTTGAGATAAGGGTTTATTGTGAAAATATCAAATTTGGTTTATGTTTCGAGATGTTAAAAAATTTATAGATCCTAATTCACCCCGCCACCCCCCCTCTCAGCATCTTACTTTCCCTATTAGATTTCCAACAATATATATGTGTGTACATACGTACACAAATATAGGTAGGTGGCGAACGACACTATTATGCTAAGGTATTAAGCATGAGTTGATATTTCTTGGCAATAGTTTATCTTTCACCTTGAGCGGTCACATTTTTATATGTTCTCATCGGCCTTTTATTATTTTGTTGTGGGTGGTCATATTATTAATAATATTTTAATTGCCATTTTGAACCGATGGCCAAGAATCTTGTAACTCTTGTGAATGTGTATGGATCCCTGATAGAGACCAGTAGTATTGTATCTTCAAACAATAATAATAATTCTGATCTGTTATAGAAGTCTGAATATATTTCAGACTAATAAATTTGCTAACTTCAAATTTATTCTGAACAACTATGAATGTAATTGCAGATTGAATATGTGCTTGTCGCTGCTGAGAAAGGCACATTACCGTTTTAATTGATGACCTTATCTCAGCCAGCGATCAATACACACACACACAGTTCATGTCCCCATAGGAACATGACTCTAGGGTCATGCCCCTACGTGGACTATGACACATTGTTTCCTTTCATTAAATTGTCGTCAGTTCATTAATATATAACAAGCCCAATAGTTATCAAGGAATTTTGAAAGTCTTTTAATGATTATTATTATATATTATATATGCATATGTGTGTGTGTGTGTGTGTGTGTGTGTGTAGATGTGTGTGTATATTTATATATATAAATTTCTGAGATAAGATTAAGTATATGAATGACTTCAGAAATACATAACAGTGATTATGTATGTATATATATATGGATGTATGTATGTATGTGTATATATATATATATATATATATATATATATATATATATATATATATATATATATATATAATGAGATAGTCACAAATTCATATACTAAGCATAATGTATACCTCACTTCTACTGAAGCTACACTTTAACACTCCCTCTTAGCGAGGGAGAAGTGAGACACAAAAGTTTCTCATATTCTCTTGATATGTGCACTAGTATTATCTTCAATGATACCTATCAGGAGAATAGGTTATCTGATTTTCGATACTTAGAATCAGTGATTTGGAGTAGTCCATTAGATAACCGAAATCACAGTGTCATGAACTCTATCATGACAAGTATTATGATCTCCGGCACTTAGGGACAACAACTTAATGAAGTTTGATCATAATACGTCCGTTATCATGACTTCCGGTTATCCAAAACAACAACATAATCTTGTCATATAACGAGTCTAACACTTGTAAGATTATCACCTTACAATGGTTACCTTCTGTTTATACATGTCAATGAAAAATTGTCACCTTTCATTACATATCAGATGCAACTATAAGATAGTAGCATTTTAATCAAGAAAGAATATACATAAATATTTCAAAAGCTGAAACCTGATTTCAGTGTTTACAATCATAATTTAATCATACCAAATTTACCTCTGAAATATTCCAATTTGGGCTTGCAAAGAGGTTTAGTGAGTACATCAGTTGTTTGTTGATTTGTACTTATGTATTCTCGCTTGAGAACATCTCGATCTACCATATCTCTAATATAATGACAAGGTATTTCAATATGCTTAGATCGATTGTGAAAAACAAGATTCACTGATACCTTGATGCAACTTTGATTATCACAGTGGATGACTGTAGGCTTCAAGGGTTTCCCAAACAATCCAGCTAGCAATTTTCTTAACCATACTACTTCTCTGGCTCCCATGGTAGAGGCTATGTATTATGCCTAAGTAGAACTTAAAGCAACTGATGATTGTTTTCTGCTAAACCAAGAGATCATTGTTGAATCAAGACTGAAACAACATCTTGTAGTACTCTTACGATTAGTAGCACTGCCTACCCAATCAGAATCTAAATATCCATGAAGGTTAATCTCAACTTGATCATATTTGAGGCCCATACCAATTGTATCGCATAAGTATCGTAAAATGTGCTTGGTTGCCATGAGATGGATCTTCTTCGATTCACACATGAATTGACTAAGGTATTGATTGCATAACAAATATTAGGACGAGTGTTCACCAAGTACATCAGTAATCCGATAATTTGTTGGTAGTAAGTGGGACCATTGGATTCTGATTCAAATCTGTCATTCTTCAATTTATGTAGATTTACTTCCATATGAGTAGTTAAGATTTTGCAGTCCATCATCCCAAACTTAGTTAGAATGTCAATAGTATATTTTCCTTGATTTAGAAAGATGTAGTTCTTCTTTTGCCATACTTCTAGGCCTACAAAATAATGCAAAAGCCCTAGATCTTTCATGTCAAATTATGTTGTCAAATCCTGTTTGCATTTGTCAGATCCTTCATTTGTCTATAAGATGTAGTAAATCAACATACAGTACAAGAATAATCATATCACCATCAACTATTTTGAAATATATATTAGGATCAGCTTCATTTTTGGAATAGCTTAATTTTGAAAGGTTAATCCTTTCATACCATGCCCTGTGAGCTTGTTTAAGACCATATAGTTGTTTCTTTAGTTTACATACATAAGAATTTGTGTCATGGGTGATAAACCCTTCTGGTTATTCGATGTATAGTTCTTCAATTATACCGTTTACAATGCAGTTTTAACATCCAATTGATGTGTCTTCCACCCTTTGGATGCTGCAATGGCTATGATGGTTTTGACAGAAGTGTTACGAGCGACTAGAGCAAAAGTTTCTTCATAATCTATTCTTTTTTTTTGTGAAAATCCGCGAGCTACAAATCTGGCTTTGTATTTTTCAATATTACCATCTGGTGCATGCTTGATTTTGAATAACCATTTAGAAGAGACAACTGATTTATCTTTGGTTCTAGGTAAAACATCCCATATATCATTTTTTAGTATGGATTGATATTCTTCAATTATTGCATCTTTCAAGACTAACATGATAATGCTTCTTCAATATTTGCATTTTTTGTTTTGATGAGTTCAGAAATTTGTGCTACACAACATGAATGGTCCCTTGTTCTCTTGTTTTCTCTTACTACTTCATCAAGTTCTATTTGACTTTCTTCCATCATTTTTCTTGCCCAAAGTGGTCTCTTTTTATTGTTAGGGTTTTCAGTATTTTTTGTATTAGGACTTGGAGGTGCAAGACTTCCAGTATCAATCTTCCTCTCATTCTCTACTGGAGGATTCTCATCTAATTCAATAGTTGGTTCTGAGTATGATTCATCAATGTTCTTGGAGAGGTTAAAAGCAATGTCTTCTTCAAACTTTACATCTCTACTGAATTCAATAGTTCTTTGTCCAAAGACACAAATCTTGTAACCTTTCGTTGATTAACTGTATCCAACAAATATGCCCTTCTTTCCTGATGGTTCTAGTTTAGTTCTCTTTTCTTTAGGATTGTGAATATATACAGGGCACCCAAATATTCTTAGATGACTTAAGTTTGGTTTGTTGCTAGTAAATACCTCTTCAGGAGTTGTATTTTACAATATTGAATGAGGACATCTATTTTGGATGTAAACCGCAATGTTAGAAGCTTCAGCCCAGAAGGAGGTGTGAAGGTTTTGATCATACATCATAGCTTTGGCAGATTCAATAATAGATCTATTTTTTCTTTCTACGACACCATTTTGTTGGGGATTATATGGTATAGAAAACTCCCTCTTAATCCCTACAGAGATGCAAAAATCTTTAAAGTTTTCTGAAATGTATTCTCCCCCATTGTCTAATCTTAGGATTTTGATTTTCTTTCCACTTTGGTTTTCAACTAGTGCTTTAAATTCTTTGAATTTGGATGACACTTTGGTTGATTCTTTAAGGAAGTAAATCCAAGTTTTCCTAGAAAAGTCATCTATAAAAATTACATAGTATAGACATTCGCTTAGGGAAGGTACAAACATTGGACCACATAAGTCAGCATGAATGAGTTCTAGCACAGATTTGGATTTGTGTTCACTTTTGGGAAAGGACCCTTTTATGTTTTTACCTAAGGCACATCCTTTGCAAATACCAGAATGATAGGTTTTAAAATAGGTAACCCGGTTACTATTTTTTCTATGGATGATAAGGCACGAAAATGAAGGTGACCAAATCTTCTATGCCACATTTCATTAGTATTTGAGATTTCATGATTTAGGGCTAGATTTTGATGGTTACAAAATTTATACAAACTTCCATCTCTAAATCTGATGGATATAGCATTCTTAATGTTGGAGTTCTTTGGTCAGGATAGTACTTTATCCTCTTGGAATGTGATTTGATACCCTTGGTCTGCAAGGCCGGAGATGGAGACCAAATTTCTTTCTATACTAGGTACAAACAAAACATTCTTTAGTTGAAGAGTGATACCTGTTTTCAGTTGGATTGAACATGATCCAATACCTTTTACCGGATGTGTAAAATTATCCCCAATAGTCACTTCTTTAGAGTAGTATCCTTCAAAGCTTTCGAATTTGTCTCTAAAACTTGTGATATGACGAGATGCTCCACCGTCTATTATCCATGTATTTTTGCTGGAGTTGAGTTCATTTGAGAGGGCTAAATAAAATGCTAAGTTTCATCCTTTTCATTTTTTACTTCTGCTAGGCTGCTTGAATTTTTTTTCATTCCGAACAGACTTTATGAGTGTGACCAGATTTTTCACATTTGAAGCATTGTACTTTTGACTAATCTCCTTTCTTGTATGTTTTGTTAAATTTCTTTCTTTTTTTCTTGAATTGTCCTTTCTTTCCCTTATTGTTGGTATTTTCTTGAAGCGCTTGAATATCTCCCTTGTGATTTAAACCGATGCCTCCTGTAATTAATCTAGATTCTTCTTTACATTTATTTTTGAGTTGCTCAAATTTTGGAAGTTCAGGTCTAAAGCTTAATCCATGAATAAAAGATTCCCAAGATAAGGGTAATCCTTTTAGGGCTATGATACAAAGTTCTTTATCATCCACTTGATTTCCGATAGTCGCAAGTTGATCTTTGAACTCTGAAATTCTTAAGAAATAGGATGTAATAGATTCTCCGTTGTTCATTTTAATGAATAGTAGTTGTTTTAACATGAGCAGCCTACTGGTATTATTAATTTCAAATGTATTTTTGATGGTGGAGAACATCTCATATGTTGTTTGGTGACTTGTTATTGAAGGAAGTATGTGATCTTTGACAGAGTCTATGATGATTTTCATGGCTTTACTATAATGTCTTTTCCATGTTTTTCTATCTGGATCATTCTCAAGAATGGACTTGTTTTCCTCTATTTATCCTTCTAATCCCATTTTTCGAAGTACGATCATTATTCAAATCTTCCATGATGAAAAGTTGGAGGCCCCTTCAAGTTTGTCTTCTAGTCTTACGTGATTCACCATAGTTTCAGATTGAAGATATCAAGATGGTTTAATAGATTTAAATCTATATAGGACTGACTGAAATTCTCTACCAGTGTGGCTCTGATACCATGTGAATGTGTATGGATCCCTGATAGAAACCAGTAGTATTGTATCTTCAAACAATAATAATAATTCTGATCTGTTTTAGAAGTCTGAATATATTTCAGAGTGTAATAAATTTGCTAGCTTCAAATTTATTCTGAACAACTATGAATGTAACTGCAGATTGAATATGTGTTTGTCACTGCTGAGAAAGGCACATTACTGTTTTGATTGATGACCTTATCTCAGCCAGCGATTTATATATATATATAAGGGAGTTCATGTCCCCGTAGGGACATGACTCTACATGGCCACGTAGGGTCATGTCCCTATGTGGACTATGACACATTGTTTCCTTTCATTAAACTGTCGTCAGTTCATTAATATGTAACAAGCCCAATAGTTATCAAGGAATTTCAAAAGTCTTTTAATGATTATTATTATATATTATATATGCATGTGTGTGTGTGTGTGTGTGTGTGTGTGTGTAAATTTCTGAGATAAGATTAAGTATATGAATGACTTCAGAAATATATAACTGATTATATATACGTGTGTGTGTGTGTGTGTATAATAATGAATCACAAATTCATATACTAAGCATAATGTGTACTTCACTTCTACTAAAGCTACACTTTAACAACTCTTGCCACCTTTGCATCTTGCTCGTGACTGACCCAAGAAGTTTACGTTTTGTGCGATAGCTCTTTGAGCGACTAAAATATTTTCTCTTCTTGGCAAAGAAGGTTACTAACTCATTTCGATCTCTTCTTCATCTCTCAATATATACCTGCGACTTCATACACTTCTCTACAGGCATTTGCATTCAGCGCATTTATTTTTCTATGCATAGTTGATCATTTGTAGTTAAAGCCTTTTGGAGTTGGGCATTCCGTGCATTACCAAGTGCAGCTCATATCATGCAAGCCGACCAATAATCAGGTCATGTTGTTACCTCTATTTACATGTAAATATATTTTGCAAATAATATCATGAGACATGACAGAAGCCATTTGAAGATCTCCAAATGCTATTGTATTGATTTTGAATGAAACAATGTTCGTTCCTTATGTTTTGTATGAATGAGCTGAACTGTATTGTCACTCTTCTAAGGAAAGTTCTTTCTGAAATATAACCAACAAGGGTGCAACTTATACAGGAGTATTTGCAATATACTTCTTGTGACATTGTAGATCAAGAACTGTAAATGACTAAACCTTCTATACCAATGTGTAATGGCAAGCCAAAATAGCTGATTACTTAGATAACTAAAGGAAACTATCTTTATGTTGTCAGCACCAGAATAGCAGAATTTACTGGCTGTTATAAGAATGCTTAAACATCTTTCAGATATCTTTTGAAATGCCAACACCAAAATGGCAGAAGAATTAGCCATGCATATTATGATTTTAATTTAGAATTTTCTTTATTAAGCCAAAGCCAATTAGGCAGATTTATTGGTTGTGATTACAATCATTTATGCATCCACTCGATGAATCATCTAGGAAGACCAGCATGGTCGAGATGAAGGGTGTGAGGAAGAAAATTATTGAACAAAGGATACCCCTGCATGATAAAAAGAAGGAATCATCAGTAACTCAAACTAGAAAATAAGTTGTTAAAAGAAACCATGTCAGCTCATGATAGTCCTTAATGTAGTCTTGTTGTCAAGTCGAGCGATGGGTGATCAGGTACACAATGCCCTTGCAAATCCTTGGCCAAGCTAGGTTAGTGGCTTGCTTGCTGATGTGATCACTAGAGGTCAGAGTGCTGGCAGTTGGCAGATAGGTGTATGGAAGGTATCCTAAGCCTAGCTGGCTGATTAGCCAACACTCTAACAACAAGATGGTCAATGGCTGGACAGTGGTGCCCCAAGCCTAATTCCCAAGGTAGGGAGGGCCTTTCTCAGTAGAGATTGTGTGGGGATACTTAAGGGTCCACTATTGGGAGGTTAAGCCCAATGGCAATGCTTCTCCTCTCCTCCAATAGCCAATGCTTGTACAACTCAAGGTCAAAGTCATTTGCAATCATCTGTAAATCGGGTCCATTACTTTATATTTATGTCTTATAATTTTCAATTAAGAATTATGGTTAGATAAGATGATTATCTTCATTTTATATAGATTAAAGCAATTAGTTCAGTTAATCATTTACTGGTTTATGTTATTAGAAGGAAAAAAGAGATAAATGTATAAGTAGTTATAACTGTTTTTCATGTTACATTGAAAAAGAATGTTATTTTTAGATATTTTCAGTTTATTTAATAAGTATGAAATTTTAGCATGTTACACCTGTGCCATTCCAAGCACGCGCCACTAAGCCAAGTAGGTATGGGTAATGAGTAAACACTCAGCAGAATTATCTTATTCAAGGTTGCATGGGGATGGGGGTACTTAGGGTATCGGTACGAGTACGACTATTTTCCAAAATAGGGGAAAGGGGTACTTGGGTACGTCAAACTTGTTTTTTAATATTATTTAATACTTATAGAAAATCTGAAATTATCAGTCATGACAATGGTTTTCCAAAACAAGAACAGTGATAAAGTTTGCAAAGGTAATGTATTGTTTCAGATTTAGATTTGCAATATGTTTGTACTAATAATATTTGATAAATGTTTAGATGCATAACAGAGAAGGAAGACTTTAAACATGAACAAGAAGATCGTAATTCATATAACAATGCCATATTGCAAATGATAAACTTCTGACTGGAACAGTGATTAAGTTTACTGTTACTCAGTATTGTATCAGCAGTTTCAAATTGATTACGTATTGAATTAAGCTTGATAAACAACAAGCTGACATGCAAACAAAAATCACAAATCTTAATTAAGGTCCTTAGCTATGATGCTCTCCATTGAGTAGCCAATGCTTGGGGTAAATGTACCCGGTACTTGGGTATGTGGGTACGCATACCAGGGGTGTGGGTTCGCGTACCCATGTAACCTAGATCTTATTGTCTTGGCCTTTTCTATAGGTAATCTCATAGTTATAACCCAAAAACCTAGTGACCCAATTTTGAAGCTGAAGAGAAGAGGCTCATAGGTCTAGAAATGCTCGAGCCTATGATGGTCATTTTCTATGCAAAAGTGTCTTCCCATAAGATGTGGATGTCATTTGTGGACTGCATGAAAATGGCATGAATTTCCTTCTCATAGTGGAATAAATGAGATTTTTGCCAATTAGGGCTTTACTCGTGAAAATGAGGGGTTGCCCCTCTTGCATCAGAAAAATACCCAATCCATACCCTAAGGCATCACTTTCAAGGACAGTTTTTGGATGACCAAAGCATAGCATCAACTTGAGTCATGCATGTAGCTTGCTTTAGTATCAAAAGGCTTCTTTAGTAGTTAAGTTTACTGTTACTTAGTATTGTATCATCAGTTTCAAATTGATTACGTATTGAATTAAGCTTGATAAACAACAAGCTGACATGCAAACAAAAAATGAAACAAAAATCACAAATCTTAATTAAGGTCCTTAGCTATGATGCTTTCCATCGAGTAGCCAGTGCTTGGGGTACATGTATCCGGTACTTGGGTATGTGGGTACGCATACCAAGGGTGTGGGTTCGCGTACCCATGTAACCTAGATCTTATTGTCTTGGCCTTTTCTATAGGTAATCTCATAGTTATAACCCAAAAACTTAGTGACTCAATTTTGAAGCTAAAGAGAAGAGGCTTATAGGTCCAAAAATGCTCGAGCCTATGATGGTCATTTTCTATGCAAAAGTGTCTTCCCGAAAGATGTGGATGTCATTTGTGGACTGCATGAAAATGGCATGAATTTCCTTCTCATAGTGGAATAAATGAGATTTTTGCCAATTAGGGCTTTACTCATGAAAGTGAGGGGTTGCCCCTCTTGCATCAAAAAAATACCCAATCCATGCCCTAAGGCATCACTTTCAAGGACAAAGTTTCTAGATGAGCAAAGCATAGCAACGACTTGAGCCATGCATATAGCTTGCTTTAGTATCGAAAGGCTTCTTCAGTAGTTAAGTTTACTGTTACTCAGTATTGTATCATTAGTTTCAAATTGATTATGTATTGAATTAAGCTTGATAAACAACAAGCTGACATGCAAACAAAAAATGAAACAAAAATCACAAATCTTAATTAAGGTCCTTAGCTATGATGCTCTCCATTGAGTAGCCAATGCTTGGGGTATATGTACCCGGTACTTAGGTATGTGGGTACGCATACCAGGGGTGTGGGTTCGTGTACCCATGTAACCTAGATCTTATTGTCTTGGCCTTTTCTATAGGTAATCTCATAGTTATAACCCAAAAACTTAGTGGCCCAATTTTGAAGCTGAAGAGAAGAGGCTCATAGGTCCAAAAATGCTCGAGCCTATGATGGTCATTTTCTATGCAAAAGTGTCTTCCCATAAGAGGTGGATGTCATTTGTGGACTGCATGAAAATGGCATGAATTTCCTTCTCATAGTGGAATAAATGAGATTTTTGCCAATTAGGGCTTTACTCATGAAAGTGAGGGGTTGCCCCTCTTGCATCAGAAAAATACCCAATCCATACCCTAAGACATCACTTTCAAGGACAGTTTTTGGATGAGCAAAGCATAGCAACGACTTGAGTCATGAATGTAGCTTGCTTTAGCATCGAAAGGCTTCTTCTGTCATGTCCCCTTTTCAAATAATTAAAAATAATAATCTTTGCTAAGGCAGGCAGGCTCAAAAAGGTGAAGTTTCGGCAAAAGGGGCTAATCTTTGGAAACCAATGGACTAATAAATGAAAATTATTATTAAAATATTTTTTATTAACCCCTCTTGGTCGTGAGCGAGGTTTATGCCCTCTTTTAAAAGGATTTGGAGGCATTTTGGGCTCATTCCAGAACTTGATTTTTGCTCATTGCTTTGTTGTTCTTCAGAAGCTGCCAAACCTATAGAAAAGGAGACCTAAGGACAGGAGTTTGCAAGTTTCCAGGAAGGCCAAGGATGGGAGTTTAAAGCCATTCCATGTGCAAGCTCATGCAGAGTTTGCCCTTGTGCTGAACAATACAAATTTGTGGGTTTTCGGGTGTGTTTTTTGTAAGAGTTTGGTGTTTCCGGTTGAGTATTTCATATCAGTTTGGGTTGTTGCTATATTTCAGACATTTAGATGTTAAAATAGAGCTGAATATATGTATTTGGTCGTGGTTATACTTCTGTGATAGATTATTAGTGTTTTTGTGGTGTTTCCGGGTTATTTTGTGTTATTTTCGGGAGCCCGATGAGCATTGTTTTTTTCTTCCGTTTGGGAGTTGTTGTGTAAATGCTATACAGATCTAGAAATGTCATTGTGTAGGCCATTATGCTGGTGAAATTTCTGTAAGAATGTCTACTTTCAGATTTATTAATAATATGTGAAGCTGTGAAGTTTTTGGCACTATTTCGAGCATACCCGATTTGGGTTTTATTGAGAAATTGGTGGATCTTTGAAATATTGGTTGTTTGATTTTAAAAACCTGATTAGAGGCTTTAAATATCATATAAATTAGAAAAGAGACATTTTAGTGGTATCAAAGTTATGATCTTGCCAGCTTGAGGGTTTGTAGAAGTTTGCATGCAACTAAGTGAAAGAGAAAAGAGATATTCACAGCGAGAAAAGAATAAAGAAACTTTGATCAAACCTCTAGTTAAAAGTAAAAGTACAAAATCTAAGGAAGGAAAAAGTATGGCTGACCCAGATGAGATGGCAAAGAAATTCTTCCAAGACATCCAGAATACTCAAAAGCAAACAGTGGATAGTTTGGCAGAAACTAGAGAGGCTTTGCAAATATTGACAAAAAAACTGCAAGGAGTTGCATCTACTAATGAGAAAGGGAGCACTTTAGAGGAGCCAAGAAATCTGAAACCCACACCCTCTAAATCAACAAAAACTATTTTCCTGCTTGCAGATGAGCCACCAGTACCAAATTCAGCCCTTAATCCCATGGAAGAGGTTACAGGTAACTTGATTGCATTAAGAGCTACTTACAATGGCTTAGATGATGACTTTCACAATTCGGTTCCTTTTAGAAAATATGTGGATATGATGAACACTTTGATGCCTAAGAAAGAGTATAGGAGGGAGCATGACATAAGTGGAAGAGAGCTCAAAAATAAAATAAGCAAGTTTACAGCACCTACTTTTTATGTAACAAATAAAATTTCAGCTAGAGCATGGCTACAAAAATTACAGACCTTCTTCACACTTAACCCCATGAAAGAGAGTGATGCTATTCAATTTGCAAGTCTACACTTGGAAGATGTAGCCTATGATTGGTGGTATCATGAAATGACTACTCAAGGTCATGATCAGGTAACTACATTTGATGATTTCAGTCAAAGAGTGATAGATAGATTTGACCTCAAGGATGATGAAGAGTATTGTAAAGAATTGTCGAAGTTGAAAAAAACCAAATTAGTTAATAAGTATATAGAAGAGTTTCAAAAAGTGGCTGTTATGGTACTTGATATGAGTGAAAAGAGGGTTGTTTATCTTTTTCTTGATGATTTGGAAGATTCTGTTAAGGGTTTGGTTAAGGCTTTCTCACCCTCAACTTTACAGGAAGCTATCAAAAGAAGTTTGCAACTTGAAACTTGCGTGCCTATGAAACCAGTCACTAATCAAAAACTCCCAAATCTTTGGCAACATAAGGGGAATTTTCAGAAAAAGACTTTTCCAACACTACCACCAAAAGATGTGATAAATGTGGCAAAAAAGAAGGTAGATGAAAAGACTAGGAGTGAATTACGAAGGAAAAAGCTTTGTTTCACTTGTAGAGAACCATGGGTTCCAGGACACAGATGTTTGGGGAAAGGTCAAGTGCACTATATTAAAGTTGCTTCAGAATCCGATTCAGATGAGCATGAGGAATTTCATGACACTAAGGAGGAGGAAGAAGAAGAGAAAGAAAAAGAAATCAGCAAGGATGGCACTTTAGCAGCATTATCAGGAGTCCCAAGATACCATCCCTTTCGAATTCGAGGGGTACTAGCAGGGCAAAGGTTGACAGTTCTTCTTGATAGTGGGGCAACTCACAATTTTATTGATGAGGGATTTGTCATGAAAAGAGGGCTTAAAGAAAAAGATTTTGAGGGATTCAATGTTACTGTAGTTGATGGATTCACTATGCCTTGCACACGGGTGGTGAAACAACTCAAGATGACCTTAGGAGATTATGAGTTATGTGATGACTTCTATGTTGTTGGCATTAGAGAGACAGATCTTGTATTGGGTGTTCAATGGTTGCACTCTATTGGAAGCTATTACATGAACTATCAAACTATAGAGTTTAAATTTCATTCCAATGGGAAAGAAGTCTTATTGAGAGGCTTATCGAATGGAGCACCTAAGGTGGTCTCTACAAAGAGGATGGAGAGGACTTTTCGAAGAGGACAAGTAGCATGGGCAGCAAGAGTCATAATCCATCCAACAAGCTCTCCAAAGAATCAAAGTAATTTCCATTTTGAAATTCAAAATATTCTTGATAAGCATAGTATAGTTTTCAATGACTTGCCTCCAGGATTACCACCAGATAGAGGTTTTGAGCATGTTAAAGAGTTAGAACAGGGTGCCAAACCAGTTATAACAACCCCATACCGCCATCCAAGAGGTTATAAAGAATAAATTGAAAAAACTATTAAGGAACTCTTGGACATGGGATTCATAAGGCCTAGCTCTAGTCCATTTGCATCATCTGTGGTACTTGTCAAGAAAAAGGATGCTACAATGAGAATGTGTATAGACTACAGGGCTCTAAACAAGAAGACCATAAAAAATAGGTATCCCATACCACGCATAGATGAACTCATTGATGAGTTACATGGTGTTGTATACTTCTCAAAAATTGACTTAAGATCAACCATCAAATCCGAATGAGGAGTGAAGATGTGGAAAAGACTGCTTTCAAATGTCACTATGGGCACTTTGAATTTCTTGTTATGCCATTTGGCCTCACTAATGCACCCGCAACATTCCGATCTTGTATGAATAAGGTATTCAGCCAGCATCTTCGAAAATTTGTTTTGGTATTTTTTAATGATATCTTGATTTACAGTAAAACATGGGAAGAGCATCTAAAGCACAGACACTGTTTTGGGAATCTTGGAGCAGCAATCCTTCTATGCTAAGCTATCTAAATGTGAGTTTGGTTTGACAGAGATCCTATATTTGGGACATATTATAAGTTCTAAAGGAGTACAAGTTGATCAACAAAAAATCCAGGCAATTTTGGATTGGCCTCCACCCACTAATCTTACACAGTTGAGAGGTTTCTTCAGGTTGTGTAGCTACTATAGGAGATTTGCCAAGGGATTTTCTCAGCTTGCTGCCCCCTTGACTGATTTGACAAAGAAAGGAGCTTTTGTTTGGACAGAAGAGGCAAAAAAAACATTTGATAAACTTAAGGAGGTAATGAGTTCATGCCCTGTGCTTGCAATTCCAGATTACTCTTTACCTTTTCTTGTTGACTGTGATGCTTTTGGAAAAGGTATAGGGGCTGTCCTAACTCAAAGGGGACATCCAATAGCATTTGAGAGTAGAAAATTAAATCAATCAGAGAAAGGTTACTCCATCTATGATAAGGAAATGTTGGCAATCATGCATGCACTTCATAAGTTTAGACAATATTCCGTATGTGGGAGATTCATTGTAAAGACAGACCATAATAGCCTCAGGTTCTTCTTAAACCAAAGGGATTTGAGTGATCGTCAACAAAAATGGGTAAGCAAATTGCAAGCTTATGATTTTGATATTGAATACATGAAAGGAAAGTATAATGTGGTTGCTGATGCTCTCTCAAGAAAGCCCACTTTCTGTTCCTTAACATCTATCTCTGCTGATTGGAAAGTCTCCATAATTTCAGAGTATGCTAAAGATTCCTTTGCCACCAAGATTTTGGATGAGTTAGTGGATGATAACAGGTACAAGGTTGTTGATGAATTGATTTATTACAAGAACGGGATCTTCTTAGTGCCAGGATCAAAAACTAAGGAGAGGATATTGAGGGCCTTTCATGACACACCTTTGGCTGGTCATCAAGGATACTTCAAGACATACAGGAAAATTCAAGAGCGGTTTTCATGGAAGGGTATGAAGGAGGATGTCCTTAAACACATTAAAGAATGTATGGTATGCCAACAAAGCAAGAGTGAGCAAAATTTTCCTGCAGGGTGGTTGCAGCCACTTCCTATTCCTGAACAAAAATGGGAAAGTATTTCCATGGACTTCATCGCTGGGTTGCCCAAGGTTCAAGGTAAGGATTGCATATATGTTGTGGTAGATAGACTAACTAAGTATGCACATTTCTTTCCTATCACATCTTATTTCAAGGCATCACAAATGGCTGAATTGTTCTTCAAGGAAATTTTTAGATTACATGGCTTGCCTAGAAACATTGTCAGTGACTGGGACAGTAGATTCCTTAGCTCTTTTTGGAAGGAGCTCTTTCATTTGGTAGGAACTGAACTCACTCCCAGTACTAGCTATCACCCTCAAACAGATGGACAAACAAAGATAGTTAATAAATGGATAGAGGGATATTTGAAGAACTATGTTTCAAATCAACAACATGCTTGGGTGAAATGGTTGCACCTAGGGGAGTATTGTTACAATACATCTTATCACATGTCTATTGGTATGCCTCATTTTCGTGCTCTTTATGGTTATGATGCCCTTTCCTTTGTTGATCTAGTACTTTCGGATAGCAGAGTACCTACAGCAAGTGATTTCGTCAAGCAAAGCCAAGACATAATAAAGTCCCTCAAGGATAATCTACAACATGCACAGAACCAACAGAAGTTGTATGCTGATAGGAAAAAGACTGAAAGATCTTTTGAGGTGAGAGATTTGGTATTTGTTAGGTTGCGGCCATATAAGCAAAGCACCTTGAAGAGGAGTGGGGCAGAGAAGCTCAAGCCAAGGTTCTATGGGCCTTATAAGATCATCAAGAAAGTAGGAGAGGTAGCTTATGAATTGGAGCTCCCACCAAACAGCAAAATACATAATGTTTTCCATGTATCTTGCTTGAAGAAGGTTCTAGGCCAGCAAATCATAGTATCTACAGAATTACCACCTCTTGATGATGAAGGGAAATTAGTTTTGATACCAAAAGAGATTTTGGATACAAGAGAGAAAAGATTGAGAAATAGGAGCATCATAGAGCATTTGGTCAAATGGAAAGGATTACCATTGAAGGATGCAACTTGGGAATGAGCACATATTCTTGAGCATTCCAACCTTCATTGCTTGAGGACAAGCAATATTTGGGAGGGGAGGACTTGTCATGTCCCATTTTCAAATAATTAAAAAGAATAATCTTTGCTAAAGCAGGCAAGCTCAAAAAGGTAAAGTTTCGGCAAAAGGGGCTAATCTTTGAAAACCAATGGACTAATAAATGAAAATTATTATTAAAATATGTTTTATTAACCCCTCTTGGTCATGACTTAGGGTTATGCCCTCTTTTAAAGGGATTTGGAGGCATTTTGGGCTCATTCCAGAACTTCATTTTTGCTCATTGCTTTGTTGTTCTTTAGAAGCTGCCAAACCTGTGGAGAAGGAGACCCAAGGACGGGAGTTTGCAAGTTTCCAGGAAGGCTAAAGACGGGAGTTTAAAGCCATTCCATGTGCAAGCTCATGCAGAGTTTGCCCTTGTGCTGAACAGTACAAATTTGTGGATTTTCGGGTGTGTTTTTTTGTAAGAGTTCAGTGTTTCAGGTTGAGTATTTCATATCAATTTAGGTTGCTGCTATATTTCAGACATTTAGATGTTAAAATAGAGCTGAATATACGTATTTGGTCGTGGTTATACTTCTGTGATAGATTATTAGTGTTTTTGTGATGTTTCCAGGCTATTTTGTGTTATTTTCGAGAGCTCGATGAGCATTGTTTTTGTACTCCATTTGGGAGCTGTGTAAATGCTATACAGATCTGAAAATGTCATTTTGTAGGCCATTATGCTGGTGAAATTTCTGTAAAAATGTCCACTTTCAAATTTATTAATAATATGTGAAGCTGTGAAGTTTTTGGCACTATTTCGGGCATACCCGATTTGGATTTTATTGAGAAATTGGTGGATCTTTGAAATATTGGTTGTTTGATTTTAAAAACCTAATTAGAGGCTTTAAATATCATATAAAATTAGAAAGGGGACATTTTATCTTCAGTAGTAGGGGGCCAATGGAATGAATCTTTCTTCAGCCTGGCTAACAAGGAGGCAGCAATTTTTTAATGATCCTTAAATACTTTGTGGCAATATCCTATGAGATCAGGAAATCCATGAAGAGTATTTAAGTTTGTGTGTTTTGGCCAGTTCATGGTTTCATAAAGTGTCATCCAAAACATTGATGCAAAAAAGTAACGCACAACCGATTCCAGAAAAACAGAATATGATACGATTCATGGTTTCAATCTTTTGGCATCCACCTTAGCTCCTTCATAAATGACATGCTCAAGGTACTGAATCACAGTCTTACCAAAGGAATATTTAGAGTTTGTGGCATGTGATTGGTTAAAAAACAGAGATTTAAGGGCATGATCCAAGAGCAATAGATGATTTTTCAAGGTTTGATTGTAAACAAGGATATCATCAAAGAAGTCTAGATTGAATTGCCAAAGGAATGAGTAGAAAAACTTATTCAACATGATCTAAAATGTGAGCAGCGCATCGGTGAGGTCAAATGGTAAGCCGATAAATTTGTAAAGTCCGTGGATGGAATTTTCCGGAATGTCCTCTTCTTTGATGCTAATATGATGATAGCTAGAACATAAATTCAGCTTGGAAAAAAAAAACAAGCCCTGTGGAGTTCATGTTAGAGCTCATCAACCAACAATCGATTCTTAAATGTGATTTTGTTTAGCTGTATAAAATTGATGCAGAGGCATCAAGAGCCATCATTTTTTGTGCGCCAATAGGTCTGGGGAGGAGTAAGGACTGATGCAGGCAAATAACCCCTTGCTGCTGGAGTTCCTGATTAATTTCATGATCTCAATTGTTAGCAAAAATATGGACCGATATAGGAGGATATTAAGATCGGGTAGATGCTAAATTGCATGATCTTCAAGGCAAAATGGCAGTAAACCAGTTGGTTGGAAACTACAGGTGCATGGCAAAAAAAAAAGTTCCTATAGATCCTTGGGTAGGTTGGACACAAAAGACTCCTTGTGCTGAAAACCAAAAAGTTGGAGCAGTAATCACTTGAGACCTCTTTTTGAGTAGCTTTTATTTGTGATGAGAGTTAATAAAACTAATAAAGCCAGGTGTTAGTCCTCATAACATGTACTGTTGGTCATTATCAATGAATTCCATCCAGAGTTTTTAAAAGTCCCACAAGACAGGACCAAAGTGCGGGGCCATTGTGTTTCCAAAACAATCTCACAGCCTTCCATGGGAAGGGAAAGCATGCAAGACTTGAGAGAGCACTCCGTAGTGGAGATGCAAACTTTCGACACCTACCCTTACACGATAAGATTCCACCATTTGCAAAGATTGTTTCAAAGCTAGAAGGGTGGATAAAACAGTTTCCTTTTCTGGCTAATCTGAGGTCAATAAAGTTGAGTGTTGTCAAAATAAATCAGAATTAGGAGAGAATGTTTCTTACAAACCCTTTGACCTCCATGTTCTAGGAAGTGGAGATTCCATCCAATGCATGCACAGAGATTTTAGGAGAATCATCAATAGTTTGAATCCTCAACCAAAGGCTTTTCTCTTCCTAGGCTTCTTTGGCATCTTTTCATTCATCTGCCTTAGATGCAGATCCAACATCAAGCAAATACAAGCAAATACAGCTTTTGTGCAACACAATGATGGCTGGAGGCTAAATCACAAGGTTCGAATTTGAATTCAGGTTCGTCGATCATAAAATTTCAATGAAATTAGGTAAGGGTAAAAAATCGGGAAATAAATTCGACTTATATATATATATATATATAATGTATTTTTAAATATTAGTAATATAATCACAAAATTGTCAAAATAGTTTTAACACTGCTAAACAATTTAACTAAATAACTCAATATAAGTTTAAAATAAAATACTATTATATTAAATAACAATATTATATTAGATATCATAAACTTCGGAAGAAGTTTGGAAAGAGTAAAAATTCACTGAAATCCGAATCTCATGGATGAAATTCGACGAATCCTGTGACTTAGGCTTGAGGTAAGTTTTAATGACAATTGTAACACAACCCGTCTTGACAAGCTTGTATTTCTACTTTCATGATGCAGTGTCCCCTTTCTGAAATAGGATTTAATATTAAATAATAATAATAGAATTACACAAATAAATAAACAATGACGTGACACAATATAATATGATTACAAATTAATTCAGTTTAACGAATGGTTAAGAGGCATACAGTGAAGAGTTGTGACTACCTGAACATAAGATGTAGAAGGGAGGAGAGTACATTTGAGAGTAGCTGAGGAGGAGGGAAGAAAGAGGGTAGCATAGTAATTACAGAAGATAAAATATAAGGAAGTGACTCTGTCAAAGGCAGCAATGATGAAGGGTTGTGACTCTTTCAAAGAGTTTTAATTATGAAAGGTTGGGACTCTCTTAAAGGTTATAAATGATGAAGAGTTGTGACTCTCTCAAAAGGTGGTAAATGAAAAGTTGTGACTCCCTCAAACGGCAGAAAGGTAAGGTGGTGACTCAAGCCCTATGAAAGGTGGTGACCCTTTCACCAATGAAGTATAAAAGAGATCATTCCAATCGTCAAGGGTGACTTATGAATCTTCACTCATGAGTCCATCAAAACAAATCCTTCATTCATTCATCAATCATTATTCTCTCAAGAAATCAAACAAACAATCAGTCAGCAAGATCAAACAAACAATTATCAAATCCACATCAATCATCACTTCATCTTGGGACCAAGAAAACAAACAATTCAGTAACCAAATCAGCAATCATTCAATCATCAAATCAACAGCCATTCAATCATCATTCACTAATGTACTACAAGATCAATCAAGGAAAAATCTGATATAAGGAAATCAATCTAAGAGAGTATTCTGGCATAAGGGAATCAGATTCAAATATACCATAGCCTATGGCAGAAATTCTGATTTAAGACTGGTATGCATGGAAGGGTATAATTATGCTTGTTGTATTCAATGCTATGAAGTTTGGGTGAAATGGCTATGCATTTATTATGCTTGATATATGTGATAATTTGGATGATATGATTATGCATTTATTGTGCTGACATATATGATATGAGTTGGAGGAAATAAGATAAGGGGTTGTGGTTTACCAGCTCCCTTGAACTAAGTACGACAACCCCAAGGGGGAATTGGTCCATACTTGGACATTCCTGCCTCTTGTGGGCCAAGAAGCAATTCGGTTGACCAAGGGGGAAATTGGTCCATAGTTAGATATTCCTGCTGCTTGTGGGATACCCCAAGGGTAAAAATTGGTCCACAGTTGGATATTCATACTGCTTGTGGGATACCCCAAGGGTAAAAATTGGTCCACAGTTGGATATTCATACTGCTTGTGGGATACCCCCAGGGTAAAAATTGGTCCATAGTTGGATATTCCTACTGCTTGTGGGATAAGGGCAAGTTGCCATAAAGTGAAAGTTACATTCTCTTGGATATTCCTACTGCTTGTGGGATAAGGGCAAGTTGCCATAATGTGAAAGTTACATTCTCTTTGACTTAGTTGGACTAAGTACACCACCTTAAGAAATGGAAATGGTCCATAGTTGGAGATTCCTGCCTCTTGTGGGCTGAGAGGCGATTTGGTTGACCCAAGGGGTGAATTGGTCTGTAGTTGGATATTCCTGCCGCTTGTGTGATGTGGGAAAGTTTTCCAGAATATGATTGTGACGTGCTCTCAGGCTTATTTAGGCTAGGCAGTTACTAACGCCCTCTTGAAGATCCTACCAAGATTACTTTGTGATTGGTTATGGAATAGTCATCATACTTATCTTAAGAAATCCTTATGCTCTAGCTAATGTATATGCACATTATTTTCTGAAATCATTGATGGCTAACAAAGTAAATTTTGGCACTTTATTATTGGAATCATTGTTTGTGTTTCTAGGTGAAACTCCTAATTGGGAACATTACACATGAGGCACTTGGCAAGAGTAGAAAGCAGGTTAGGAGAAGCAATGCTAAGCTATGGCCTTATCTTTTGCAAGTTTTTCCAAACTTGTAACCGCTATCATATCCTTGGGTTTGAAGATTTTGACCTCAATTCAAATTCCTCCTTGAGGCCACTTCTAAAAGAGTTAAAGAAGAAGTATTCTGCAAGCCTTCAATTCCGTTGGTAAGTTTCTTAAATTCAATTTGGTAATAGCACACAAAACAAAGTTGTCACAATTTGGTTAAAGCTCTTGTAAAATCTATGTAGACAATACAGCCAAAGTGAACCAAAAAAGCTCTATGATTCAGTCCAACTAGACTTGGGATTGGCTTTCCTAAACCATTCTTACCATTAGGATGGTTCTTATTTCCAGGTTGAATGACGCACTAGGGACAATGTCCCACCAAGGAGTATTGTGGAAGTACAATATTCTCAAACCAGCAAGGTATATACTATCAAAAATGGGTAAATCAAAATTTTAACCCCTAGGCATTTTGATGGAATGAAAGCTAGGCTTGGAATTATCAAAGCAGTCATGGGATAATTCAAGACTGGTCAGGCAACTGAAAAATTCCAATATCTAGGTTTGTTCATCACTGAGGGAGAAATGTGAGACTCAAATTCTTCCAATTTAACAATTTATGATTTACTGTAGCATCAATGTCCTTGGAGCAAGAGTTCATTGGGGGGAGGGCAAAGTGGATGAAAAATGTTTGCTGAATTATATACCAAACAATCAGCTTGAAGAGAGGACTGTAATAGGACAACCAATCAGATGGAGGATTTTCAAAAATACCCACTTTTTTAAATTTTAGATCCTTATGGACTGGAAATGTGGTCAATTTTTGTAATTTGTAGCCTAGTGGAGAGTTGTAAGTTGTGAACCATGTGTTTGATTGACTATAATGGTGTAGATTCTGTTTATGATTTTCTAGCTGCGAGTTCATTTGCCTATGATGATATGCTGTGAGCTTCTTTGGAATTCATCTGAAATGATGGACTGTGATTTTCATTGTCTGGTTTGTTCGTTTATCTGGTTGCTCTTCCTGGTTCCTGTTTCTCTACCTAGTTTGAGAACTACTTCTTTTGCAGATGTGATACTATTCCTCTTTTATTGGTTCTGCTAAATATTTGGTTGGGCTCAAGCTAGTGAAGTTTCGTATTGCCGTTGAGTGAGTATTATATTGAATTCGAGCGTTGAGTTAATTATCATGGTTGTCCCATGTTTTTATTGTGACCAGCTGCCTCTATTGTGTTCTGACAGTATCCTTTCACCATGGTTGGACAGCTTTGAAGAGAATCACATTTAATGTGGCTCGCCACCGTGCATGTAATGATTATCATGTTGCCGATATATATCTGCTGATGATTTGTAGCTTCGGTTGGACAAGTCCAATCGATGAAATTAAAAACTTGAGTAAACTACTGCTATTTATCCTTTCCTTATTATTCTTATGTGAAATATTAATATATATTTAAAAGATAATCAATATATATATATAATCTAATAGATATATAATAATAAACACTTATTGTTTATTGCAGATTATTGAACTACAAAATCGATAATGTTAATCAACTGTATGAAGTCGATACAATACAAATGAACATGAGTATTGAACCCAATACTATATAAGTATATATGAATCAAGTCACTGTGATTCCTTGCTGGCACTGTCAGTACCGATGGCGATTGGGATTAATTAATTATCATATCAGAAATCATAATACATGTTATGAATTGTGGGCACCAATTGGTGAGGGAACATGCCTCGTGTAGAGAATGTCCCTACGTGAACCATGTTCAAGTAGAGACATGTCTCTACGAGAGTCATGTCCCCATAGGAATGGTATATATATTGATCATAATTGCATCTAGGAAAATACAGAAATTGATAAGTATTATTACAAGTTATATGCAGAGATTAATATATATCATCCCCTACTTACAAACAGCAATATCATACTTACTGATTGGCAGCCTTGTTCTTATATACAGTTCTGCAAAAGAACAATCACATTAGTTCGAAAGAAGAAATAAACTTAAAATTTCTGTATCTCTAATCTGATCGCTATTTTTTAACATGGTATCAGAGCTGGGATAAAGAAAAGATAGGGACACAAAAATTGAAAAAGAAATCTAATCAAGATTTAAAAGATTCATATAAGCAAAAATGGTGAGTGGAACTAGATTTGAAGATAGACTTGGGGGAGCCTCTTATTTCATCTCCTGGAAACTCAGAGTAGTGATGGCACTAAGGGCCCGTTTGGTTGCAAGCATAGGAATGGAGAATAGGAATGCAATATTGGGAATAGGAATGGCTATTCCAATAACAGCTATTTTTTGGAATGGGTATAAGCTCATTTTAGAGACAAAATGAGAATATGTATTCTTATTCCCTATTCCAATTGACGAACCAAACGGAAAATAGAGAACGTATTCCAAATTTTCTATTCCTATTCCAACAACCAAACGGGCCCTAAGAGAATAGGAATTAAACTCTTTTGTGGAGAAACCTATACCTATACCAAATGATGATAATTAGAAACTTCTATGGACAAAGAACAGCAATAAGGCCATGAAGATTCTAGTGGATGCAGTAAAGGACCATATAGTTCTAGTTATATCAAAATTAGATACTGCATATGAAATGTTTACAATTTTAAAGAACATGTATGAGATAAATAATACTAGAGAGACCTTGCCCTGAAACAACAACTGCATCATGTCAAGATGAACATATGTGAAACTATGATATATCATACTTCATGAGAATAACAGAGTTAAGGGACCGACTATCCACCATTGGTCATATAATTGACAACAAGGAATTAACAATGCTAGCCCTCAACGGACTCCCTACATCTTGGGACCAAACTTTCAGAATTCGGTCGATTAAAGACTGACTATATTCAGGGAGTCAAGACTAATCCCCAAAGGGGCAGGTTAAACAATTCCAATGTAGAGATACAAGTATTGAACACAAATTCTCACAAGAAAGGGAAGAAAGGAAACTTCAAACGAAAGAAAGGGAAGGACATCAATAGTAAACAATCATTCAAAAGGACATGTCTAAAGTACAATGTTATAGATATGATAAACATAGACACCTTGTTGTGAAATACCTGGATAGACTCAAACACCAAGCCTCAATAGCAGGAGTGGCCAAGGATAAGGATACAAAAAGAATGGTATTCTTTTCAGCTTTATCAAGTAAAATATCCACCAGTAGGAATACTTGGGTCATTGACAATGGAGCATCTTGACATATAACAGGATTAAGAGAAGAACTGGATAGTCTAGAAGAAAACTCAGATGAAGAAGTGATCACTGGAGATAATTCTACCTACCATGTGAAAGGTATTGGGACCTGTACAACTCAACTAAAATCTAGAGTTTCTATTCAACTGACAAGAGTAATGTCTGTACCAAGTATCAAACGAAATCTGATCTCCATCTCAGCCCTTGAAGACAAAGGATATTGGATCACCTTTCTGGATGGGAAAGTTCTAACATGGCCTAAGAAGTCAAACATAAAAAAGGCATACACCATAGGGACTCGAGATGTTTGCTTATACAAACTTTGCACTACTCAATCTCAAGCCTAGTCCATGATGTCTCTACTACAAATAAAATATGGAATAGAAGGTTATGACATCTTCATTTTCGTGCTCTACCTTCTATAGAGAAACTTGTTACAGGTTTGCCTGAATTAAATCAAGATCATAAAAGAATATGCAGGGTTGTGCTCTAAGTAAGAACACTAAGGGAACTTTTCATAGAAGTGAGAGTAAACCAAATAATGTACTTGAATGTATCCATACGGATTTATGTGGACCAAGGTCAGTAACCTCCTTGGGGAGATTCCTGTACTATGTTATTTTTTGTTGATGACTACTCAAAGAAAACTTCAATTTATTTCTTGAAACTTAAAGAATCTAATGAAGTTCTATCAAGATTTGAAGAATTGAAGGCCTTAGTTGAAAACATGTCAAGGAAAAGAATCAAAACCCTCGGATTAGATAATGGGGGGGAATATATCTTTGAAAAGTTTTAAAGAATTTTGTAATACAGTTGGGATTAAGAGGGAGTACATTGTTCCTTACAACCCACAACGTAATAGGGTAGCCAAAAGAAAAAAAAATGGAACCATAGTATAAGCAGCTAGAGCTATGATGCATGATCAAAACCTACACACCTCATTTTTGGCCGAAGCTTCTAGCACCACTATTTAAATACAGATTAGGTGTCCTCACTCTCTTCTAGACAACATAACCCCTAAAGAAGAATGTGCTAGAACTAAACTTGAAATAAGCCACTTTAGGATATTTAGATGTCCTGCCTATATCCACATTCCTAAAGAGAACAGGTCCAAACTAGAACTGTCAGGGAAGAAGGGGATATTTATCGGATATAGTGAATCATCTAAAGCCTACAAAATATACATTCCTAGTCATAAATTTATTGAGCTTAGCAGAGCTGTAACTTGCAAAGAAGACATTGCATTCGAAAGATCCAAAGACATCAATGAAACAAATGAGTCTCCTCAAAGTATGGAAGAGGATCTTGGTCCTGTGCTTCAAAGGGAGATACTTGTAGAAAATAATGAACCCATAAACTTTACTCCTAAACTAGTGATACTATTGTTACTTTAAAAAGGCCTCTCTAGGCAAGTAGAATAATTGAAGAGGTAAAAAACTATGCAACTCCAAGGGGTACCTTTAGAGAAAGCAAGAAACCAAGAGGTTACTCAAACTATGTTGCCCTCATGAGTGAACTTATGAAGTCTTAACCTTTTAATGTTGAGGAAGCACTACAACATCAAGTTTGGAAGGATGCCATGATCGAAGAATATCAATCTATTCCTAAGAATGATGTCTAGGACATTGTGCCTAGACCTAAAGGCAAGTCAATTGTCTCATCCAAATTGTAACATACGAATTTTCTAACCAATTTAAAACTGTATTCAACTAACAACTAATCCCTTTCATATGACAATGACTTCCTTTAACTAATTATAACTAGAAAGGAGTAAGTGCTATCTAATTAAATAATGAATGCGAAGGAAATAAACAATACCATTTAAATCAACCCAACATGTTCAACTGAAAAATAAAGTAACAACTACCATTTTAAACATCTAATATATTCTCGCATATATTCTACATTATCTAATTCTGCTTCCATGAATCCAATGGTAAAGTGCAAAAGAATATACAAATATGATGGAGAATTTCCTGTCTTGTTTTTGATCAAGTCTCGTCATTGGTGAGAGGAGAAGCATTGACATAGAATTAACCTCCCAACCATGGACCATACTTATCCCCACACATCCTAACTTAATAGAACGGCCCTCCCTACCTTGGGATCGGGCTTGAGATGTTCTTAGGTCCAGCGATCTAAGTAATCTAGTGGTTTGAGTGTCCCATCAGTTATTCTTGAATAACTGAAGCATTTGGACAAACAAAAGAGATCTCATGTTCGGCACCTCTACCTTTATCTACCCTAGCCAAGGATTTCAAAGTTGGGTTCGTAAACCCGATCTCCACCACTTGACTTGACAACTAGTTTCATCATTAGGACATGCATGAGCTATTATATATGTTTGTTACTTAGTTATCTGATTCCAAACTTGATTCTTGCGGGTTATCTTCACCTCATCACCATTAATGGCATCCTTGCCAATGATTTCCTCGGTGTTTGGTCTCCATGATATTAGTTGCATGATGTATAAAAAGATCAAAAGTGAATTCGGATAGGTTCATTTGTTCATGGTTATCAATATAATTTTCCATCTTCCATATATATGGCTGAGTCAATCTCAAATGAACAACATATGACATGATATCTGACCCAATGAATTCCGTCTAGGAAGCTATGATTATGTAAATATGCATTCACCATACAGACTGTCTATAATTTCGGCATCAAAATTTACTTAAACATGGAAAGAGGATTAAAAGAGGACACCGCATAGCTTGGCATAAAGATTGAAAAGGAAGTAATGGATTGAAAACATTTTCAACTAAACACAGCATATCTTACGTGACTAATATCAGTCTGCTCCTCCCGCAGCTAGAAGAATTGGACTCCACACTCCCTAGCTCTGTCCTCAATGATAGGTAATGACGAGAATATAAAAGGAAACAGGAGGGCAAGTTCTTGAGGCCGATAATAGTCTCAGATTCTCTACTCTTGCCTTAACGTAAAAACAGATGAGAATAGAATCACGGAATTGCAAAGAGGAAAATGTTATATCAAATACAATCAAGGAGACTTTATTAAAAAGGTTGCTTGGCTCTTTGGCTACCTTCAGTTATAAAGAAACCCATTTGAATGTCTCTCAATTTGAATTTTTAAAAGAAAGAAATAAAGAGGGAAAGAATAAGAAGTTGAAGAGTTTTAATTTATTATTTTATTATTATTATGCATTCTTATAAACATTCATGTGTGTGTATTGATGAAGTGACATCATTAGATTATAAACCTATAATTTATTGGTGTCACCTCATTTTTATATACATGTGTTCGTATTTGGGGTGTATAATAATGATTAAATAATAAATTGAAATAATAAATCTTCAAAGGTACGAATTTTATATTTTTAATTTAAGTTATTTAAGTTTTATTATATTGTTTTTTTCTTAATAGTTCATGCGGTCCCATAATGCAACATGTTGTCAAGTCTCTGTATCCTTTCCAAGGTAGTCTTAGGTCAAACCTGTTGATTCTAATGACTGGACCAATCGACCATCCTCTTCTGATGATCCTGTTTAGCAATGCTTCCCCTCTCTTCAGTCTTCTTCTTGCAATCACCCAAACAAAGCATTCTCACCAAGACATCAATTCAAAGATATATAAATTGTTAATTCCAATCAAACAATTGTCGATCAACTAATGACAGTTATAGATTTCACCAACGTCTAAAATAACTAACTCATTTTACATGATCATGAATGAAATAACTCATTATCAATTGGTACAACGTTTATATTTAACTGACTCTCTTCACATGATCAGGAAAGAATAAATTGATACATCTATAATTAACTAACTTGTTTCACATGATCAAGAAGGAAATAAATTGATACAACGTCTATAATTAACTAACTTGTTTCACATGATCAAGAAAGAAATAATTTGTTAAACCAACGGCTATGATCAATTTATAACTTAGGGCAAAATTTGGGATGTAACACAAATGGCTCTTCAAAATCAAGCATTCAGCAAATGGAAGCATTGAAAAGCATAAGGAAAGATTTGTCGCCAAAGGGTTCTCACAGAAGGAAGGAATTGATTATGAAGAGAAATTTGCCCCGATTTCTCATTACACTTCAATCAAAGTAGTAATTGCTATTGTTGTATCAAAAGGGTAGAAACTTCACCAAATGAATGTGAAAACCGTATTTCTTAATGGCATCACAAAAGAGGAAATATACTTAGAACAACCAAAAGGATTTTTTGTTCATCCTAGACTTTTCATGTTTGCAAATTAAAAAAGGCTCTCAAATAGGCCCCTTGAGCCTGGTATGAGATAATATACAATTAACTCTCCAGATTAGGATTCTCCAAGAATGATGTAGATCTAAACCTCTAATTCAAGGTAATAAATGGTGATATGCTAATTCTCATTCTTTATGTTAATAATTTACTAATCACAAGAGAAGATCATATTATCATCAAGTGCAAACAAGACCTTGCTTCTGGATTTGACATGAAGGATTTGGGTATCCTACACTACTTCCTTGGCTTAGAAGTATAGCAGAAAGATAATTGTATTATCCTAAATTAAGGGTAAATATACTATTTGATATTTTAAACAAATTTGAAATGATGGACAACAAGCCCATGTCAACACCGATGGACACAAATCTACATAAAACTAAAAGAAGCAACTTCAGAATCAAAATTAGCAGATCCTACTCTCTACTGATAGATAATTGGGTCCTTGATGTACTTGGTATACACCAGACCAGACATTTGTTATGCAACAAATGCACTCGGCAAATTTATGTGTGAACCTAGAAAAATACACCTTGTTGCAATAAAACACATTATGAGATATTTGTGTGGGGCTATTGGATATGGATTAAAATATGATAATGTAGACCTAAATCTACATTGATATTCAGACTCAGATTGGACTGGAAGTATTGTTGATTGGAAAAGTACCTCAATTTGAGATCCACCATGATCTCCTACTTTAGCAAAAAGCAATCCTCAGTTGAACAAAGCTCCACCAAAGTTGAGTAGAAGCAGTTTGGTTGAGAAAACTATGGGTAAGGTTGTTTATACAAACCATGGATTCCACAATTATACAGTGTGATAACCAAAGTTGCATAAAGCTTTCTAAAAATGTTATATTTCATGATAGGTCTAAGCACGTTGAGATTCCCTTCCATTATAGTACAGACATGGAGAGAAATGTTATATAGCTGAGATACATTATCACAAATGAGCAGACTGTTGATATTCTAACCAAGCCTCTCTCTAAGATAAAATTGGATCACTTTATAGGTAAAATCAGTATGGTAAAAATGTAAAACATTGTTTGAGGTTGAGTCTCAATAAATTCATTACACTAATATTAAAATGATTTATATATAAACTCTTTTATCATGTGAGTTATTAAATGATTTTGTAGAAACATCATGAAAGGTGATGATCTTTCAATAATGTTTGTTTGTGGTTGCTATCGTAAAGTGACGACTTTAACATTAGATTAACCTACTATCATGATGGATATCATATGGCTGATATCTTTGGTTGTATCATGATAGTCCATATCTCTTACATAATGTTAACTAAGTAGTGTGCAACTAAAATGATTTTATTGAGATATGTTATGGTGGATGTTATGAGATGTAACATCCGTGGATATGCCATGAGCAGATATCTTCTCTGGTAGGCATTATGAGACTTGATGTTAGTGCACATACTAGAAACAATATTAGTATGGTGAATGTCATATGGTTAATATTCGTGAACATACCCTACTCCTGATGTCGTGAGGTAACATAAATTTCCTTGATGTCATTGTGATGATATTCTTCTCTCATAGTACTTTGTTTATCTCGATAGAAACTATCCTCCCTAGCTAAGAGGGAGTGTTGATGATTGTAGATTTGGTGGGACAAGTCCAATCGATGAAATTCAATACTTCAGTAAACTATTGTTATCTATCGTTTCCTTATTATTCTTATGTGAAATATTAATCTAATAAATATATATATATATGTAATACTTGCATTATTTCTTATAAAATTAATATATAATAATAATCACTTATTGTTTGTTGCAGATTATCAAATTGCAAAATCAATGATGTTAATCGACTGTATGAAGTTGATACAATACAAATAAACATGACTATCAAACCCGATACTATATAGGTAAATATGAATAAGTCATTGTGCTTCCTTGCTGGCACCGTCAGCATCGACGGTGATTGGGATTAATCAATTAACATATCATTTATCATTATACGTGTTGTTATGAATCATGGGCATAGATTGGTGAGGGAACATGCCTCACATAGGGACATGTCCCTTTAAGTGTCATGTCCCCATAGGAATGGTTTTATGTAGAGATTAATATATATCATTCCCTACCTACAAACAGCAATATCATACTTATTGATTGGCAGCCTCGATCTTATCTACAGTTCTGCAAAAAGGACAATCACATAAGTTTAAAAGAAGAAATAAAATTAAAATTCCTTTCTCTAATTTGATCACTATTTTTCAACAATATCATTGGATGATGTTTTGAAGGTGTTGTTGATCCAAGGGAAGCAAATGTCAGTTCATGCTTGAAGGATGTTGTTTGGGCTTCGTAACTAATTGTCCCTTGACCTTCTGTGAAAAACTCTATAGTCTCATCATGATTCATGTAATGCAGATGAAAACAAGTCACCGTAACAATACCTTCATTCTCCTTTGTGGTTTTTCCATGATTCTGGATTGTGCATTTTGTTGATGTGATTTTTGTTCGACTACAACATGCAAAATCAAATACTTAATGTTTCAAGGAGAAACACCAAACACTCAATCCTCTCTTGATATAAGGTCATCTTGTTGGCAATTTGGCTAAGGTATATATTGAATGTTGTCATGTATGGCAACATATCTACAGTATGAAGAAGGCAGACCTTGAAGATCAAGTTATGGCATTCATACTTTGAAATTTGTCTAAGTATCAGTTCATTTATCTGGCAGAACAGATACAATTTTGATATGCGCAATTGACAGAGACACTTTTGGCACATGCACCTAGTTCTTCTAGGATACCCCTTACACTAGCAGGCCTAACAAGATTAGATGATGATAATCAAACTGAGTTGATCTCATCACTCAGTAAAATAATAGAAAAGAATAGAAAAGTTAAGAGTCTGCAGAGTTCACTGATGGAAGTAATTGATAGACTATAAAATACCATTTCAGTAAAGATGACTGAACCAGACCCCCAAGACAGAGCAAAAGTTGTAATCCAAGCTTTCAATTCAGAATTCACAAATTTATCAGGCACTGTAGCAGTCAAGGCGCAAACTCTGCATGATGCAGAGATATTCAGAAAAGTTTGTGAAAACATCAGGGAAGATCTAAAGAACCTTGATGTGAAAATTAAGGATTTAAGATTTTGTATGAATAAGGGAAAGACAATTTATGAGAAGTGTGTTGGAGCGCACACACTAATTAGGGATGTGACAGATGAATTGAATAGCAAGCTCAAAGAGCTTGAAACAATAATGAAAGAAGTTCAAGATCCCTTAGTGAAGATAACAGATCTTGAAACAGAACAAGCAAAATAAATGATAACATTAGGCTTTTAGAGCTACAAAAGGAGATGAAGTTGAAAAGATTTTCATTGCTAAGGGAACACCTTGCATTGAAAATTGATCTAGTACAGAGACAGCTGGAAGAATGCCTAGCAGTAAGGGCATCTTATGATAAATTTGATTACACAAACTTAGATGCAATGGAGATAGCATCATATGCTTTGTGCGTAGTCTCGAGTGTAGCAGATGTGGTAAAAGACAAATGGGACATGGAGTTCACCACGTTAAAATAGAACTTTGGTGACTGCATTGTACAAATCTCCAACCAGCAGCAACCATGTGAGTAAAACAGTATATTTTGATTTGTACATATGTTTTTGACACCTTTGTTATTGATGTCAAAGGGGGAGAGATAAGAAAATTTGTACACAGGTAAATTGTATATAAGTATATGTTAGGAGGAGTAATGTAATAGCCATTACTATACTCAAAGGGGGAGTTATAATGTAAGTAGGAGATATAAGGAGAGATGGTAAAAATGTAATGATCCACAAGTTTTGAATTTTGGAAATTTTCATAAGGCCAATTTTGTAAAGTTTTGATAATATAAGTTTTTGGGATTTAGCCAATTTTCCCATATGTTGCCATCAATGCCAAAGGGGGAGATTGTTGGCAATTTGGCTAAGGTAGATATTGAATGTTGTCATTTATGGCAACATATCTTCAGTATGAAGAAGGCAGACCTTGAAGATCAAGTTATGACATTCATACTTTGAAATTTGTCTAAGTATCAGTTAATTTATCTGGCAGGATAGATACAGTTTTGATATGTGCAGTTGACAGAGACACTTTTGGCACATGCGCAATTAGGTACGAAAAGGACAAGGTGTCAGGATGACGTATGTGAGTGCGCAAGTCAGTACAGAATAAGTTATGGATAAAATACTAGTCACAGCAGAGCACAGGCAAAACAGAGCATGACAGGAAAGAGATAATTACAAATTAAGGAAAAATTTTGTTTACAAAATAATTACTTAATTAATTAGGGACAACATCGTAGATGTTACCCCTAAGTTAGCAAGTTATAATTATATATTTTGTAAGTGTGTGAAAGCTTGAAGGCCAATTGGACAATATTGTGTAAATTGTAAAGGTATATAAGAAGATTACACTATGCAAAGTTATGTGTGCTTGTAAGGAAGACTATGCGAACTATATGTGATGCGAATTCTGACGTATGGTCAAAGGAATGCGAATTTTGTGACGAGCAGTTAGAGCTATATCAAATATTGAAGATATCAGCAACAAGCAAAGAGGTTTTTGTATCTATCTTTTTGTATCAAGGAACTACATTGTTTATTGCATGTTTGGGCAGTGAGCTCTTCTTTCATTTTGTATCTGTATATAACAACTCCTAACAGAGTTGAGGCTTCTAACAAGGACCGAGACACTATACGCATGTAATAGACTCCTAACAAGGTCAATATCTTTAACCAAATACTTTCGATTAGTGGATCATTTTGTGGGTACCATCCCCACTAAAGTTTTCCCTTGGCCAAGGTTTCCCTACTTAACAAAATATGGTGTTATGAGTTCTCTTATGCATGGTTATGTTTATTGTTCAACATAATTAGTTTACTTTCATATGCAAGTTACAAAGTAATTAATAATATTCAATTTTGGATTACAGTTTGTAGAATACCGATTCACCACCCCCTCCCCGACCACCTCCCCCTCCCCCGCCCCCCTTAGTATTCCCTATTTCTAACACATCTCTCATGGTAAGCTTGCAAAGTAAGATCATGAAATGACTTCAAGGTTCCTTCTTAATTGTGGATTTCACTAAGTTTTATGATGTGATATGTTGGTTATCACAAAGGCACTTACGCTATTCATTCAATGGATATCAACTCTTGCACTTCTAATGATGTTGCTTCACAATGTGCAATGAAAATACAATTCAATTTTTTCACTTCAACTCCAACTCCAACTTAAAAATCCTATTTCTACTTCTACTTCTAATTGTGAATGCCAAGAATCATGGATGACTTGGACTCTACTAGATGTAATCTCACCAACGACTCTACCCACCTAGAGCAAGCTTCTAAGGAAACACTCGAATGGTTTCCAAATCAATATCTCATCTCCAATCCCGTCAAATGGATGCATACTAAAATTTGAATATCAATTGAAGTTAGGTGCATTCAATCATGGGCTTACCACACAAGCCACCCTTACCATCAACAAGAGGCTAGAGGCCCAAATTTTTTCAAATCAAACAAGTAAACATCCACAGCTACTTTCATTCAATCTAAACTAATTCAAAATGAAAATAAATCTACTCCAGGTGAAAGATTGAGGAAACCATGCAACACTCCAAAGCAATAAGGAGTTATTCACCACGAAGAACCAACAATGAATTATCAATTACTTTGAAAGCATCATAGCAATAATTTAATCAAGTCTCTCCCTTAGCTATCCTACTCTACTCTAGCTCTCTAATCTCACCTCCTAAACTAATTTCCTAAGCTCCTTTCAATCCAACTATTAGCTAATAAAATGAATTACAAATGAGAAGGCCTTGGCCTTTTATAGTAGTTCCATTATAATGAAGGACCAAGATCGATTGAAGAGCAAGGGTCGAGATTTCTTCCCACAAACCCTAATTAGGGTTGCTAAATTTACAACCAACTACATGAAGGTACCAATCCATGGGGCCAATAAGAAAATAACAATGATTTTCCAACCAATGAGAAAATGGGACGCTTGGCATGATGTGATTGATTGTGCTTGAAACTGAAATTTTCTAATTGGAGGAGGCAAACAATTGCCACGTCATCATCCTTATCTTGTGCTTGGAGTCTTGGCTTGTAGAAGATGTTTATCAAAATTGCAAGAGTATCTCTCAACATTTCAAATTTTCTCCATCCCTTGAAATTTCCTCGTGGAATTGACTTGAATCACTTGCATCTTCGCAAACCCGTAAATTCGATCTTTCCTGATTCTTCTTGAATATGTCCTCATGTAGTTGGATCCTCTGTGCTTTCCAAAATTTCTTCTTGATTTCAATATGAATTTGCAAGTTGATAACTTGAACATGGATCTGTCCTTCTCCCTTGAGTCCTCGAGCTTCAGCTATCTTCTTGTAGTATCCGCTTGAAGTCTTGAGGCCTTGATCATCCCCTTTCCCTCTAACGTCTCCTTATTGAATTCACCTTGCCAATTTTTGCTGGCATGACGATGGAGGGTATGTGCACCAACTATGCTCTTATTTTCTAAGATGTCCCAAGAATGAATTTCAATTCAGCCTTCTCCTTCTCGAACTCACCTTGCAAAACAAAGGAGGAGCATTAAGCTTGTGAAAAAAATTTGAAAATAAAATCACATCAATAATAAACAAAATTCATCCCAATTTAAAACCAACCATTTTGCAAAGTCGAGGCAAATTTTAATCTCGTGTCAATCCAAAACCACTTATTATTATTATTTTATTTTTACTTCTAATTTTCGTCACTCTCTCATTTTTTTTATTTTTTTGAGAGGTAAGGTGGTTTTGGCTATTTAATAAAGGATGAAAATTGGCTGGGGAAAATCCTAAGCAAAACATGGTGCTCTCAAAAACAATTATCAATTCAACATTCCTTGGTGGTTCCATGTTCTATTCTTGCTCATGATGTTGTCCTCGTGCCATAAATCAATCTTCTAATGCCTTTGTAGAACTTGGGAGACTCAATGTAGGGAGGAAAATACCTGAAAGATATGAAATTTCCCTCGAACTTGGTTTGCTCACAAATTGTCCCATTTCTCAAGCATGCAAACCCCTCTCACCGGACTAAAATTCTACCTGCCAACTTAGGCTTAGGGTGTGAAATTTCCTCAAAATGACACCAACATGCTTGCACAAAACCTAGACAAAAAAAATAATTGCTTCCTAGAGGGCCAAAATAGCTCAAACTCACCCTCGGACTTAGAGACTCGAAAAAGAATGTTGCCAACTAAAACCACCTAAGACAAAGGCTCCTACTTACTAAAGCAAATAGAGGGCATCCCCATTTGTAATGGGGCGATGGTGTGAAAACCACACAATGCGTTTCTTTAGCCTTGAGCATGTAATTGCTAAGTGACATATATATTGTATGTGCATATGTGATATTTTGATGATCGTTATGCTTATTTTGTGAGATTCATTCATTTGTAATCAAATCTCTGTGAGATATTAGAGATTGTCACTTATTCTGTTATCTACAGTCAAAGTGTTCAATTTGTTAAGAAAGTAAATCAGGCTTATTGGTTGATTGTTTGAAGTCATAAATCATAAGCGAGAATTTAGTGTATTTGTTTTGAGAATATATAAAGGGATCATCATTTTGTGGGCTGGGATTTTCACCCTCAGGTGGAGAGTTTTCCCAGGATAAGTCTTTTGTGTCTACATTTGCGTTTTGAATTTCAATTCATATATATATATCTATATATATATATATATATATATACGAACCCATGTTAAATTTTGAACCATAGTGTATATATATATATACAATATGGTTCAAAATTTAACATGGTATCAAAGCCAAGTTAAAGAAACGATCTAGAACCAAAATCTTTAAATTATATATTACTCCTTGTTCTACTTTCAGATTGTTTGTTTCAGCTCTCTACAATGGTGAACGGATTGAAAGTCGAAGATAGGTTGGATGGAGCATCCAATTTCACTTCATGGAAACTTAAGGACTAATTGCACTGGAAGAAAATGAACTCAGCAATTATGTAAAGTCTGATGTAGTTGAGCCTACTGATGACATTGAAAAAGTACAATGGAGAAAGAACATCATAATGGCAAGAAAGATCCTCATTGATTCAGATGTGATAAATATGGTCACTTTGCTAAAGATTGTTCTTCATGGCCCAAGCATCAAGTTGCTGACACAAATGTTGAAAATGCTTCTCCTCGTAGAGAATCAGGTTAAAATTCAGAGGGGTTCTTATTTATTTCTGCTCTTTCTAGAAATGTTCCTATTGACAATGATACATGGTTTATTGATAGCAGAGCCTCTTGCCACATTACAAGTTATGGCCTCAAGAAAGTTCCATGTGCATGGTACGAGAGAATTGATCAGTATTTATTGAGCTTGGGCTTTCTAAAGAATGATGCTGATCCAAATCTATATTTCAAGGTAATTGATGATAAAGCCTTAATCTTAGTACTTTAAGTCAGTGGTGAAAATGATTTCATTATTATATGTAAGCAATTAGCTCTGAATTTGATATGAAGGATCTTGGTTTTATGCACTACTTCCTTGGACTTGAGGTACGGCAACAACCAAATGAGATTATCTTAAACCAAAAGAAATATGTCACTGATATTTTGAAAAGGTTCGGTGTGTTAGATTATAAGTCCATGGTAACTCCTATAAAAGAAAATCAGAAAAAGTTGCATGACGTTGGAGCCACTTCAGAATTAGTTGATCTGATCCCACTACATATAGGTAATTGGTTCATTAATATCTTTGGTTGATACAAGGCCTGATATATGTTATGTTGTTAACACTCTCAGTCACTTCATGTGTGAACCAAGACATATTCATCTTGTTGCAGCCAAACACATTTTGAGATATGCACATGGTACAATGGGATATTGTCTTAAGTATTCTTGTGAAGAGTTGAACTTGCAGGATTTTTCTGATTTAGATTGGGCAGGTTGTATGTCTCATTGGAAAAGCACTTTAGGATGTTATTTCAACCTAGGTCCAGCTATGATTTCCTCGTGCAGCAGAAAATAATCATGTGTTGCTCAGAGAACAATTGAAACAGAATATATTGCAGCTTGTGTGGCTGCAAAAGAAGCAGTGTGTATTCGCAAACTACTTGCTTAATCGTTTGGGCAGCCCTAGGAGCCTACAGTGATTCTTTGTGATAACCAAAGTTGTTTGAAGCTTTCGGTTAATTATGTTTTTCATGATAGAACCAAGCATGTGTAAATAAGTACCATTACTTAAGAGATATGGTTCAAAGGAAAGTAGTTGAGCTGAAGTACATTTGAATAAAAGAGCAAACAAAAGACATTCTCACCATGCCACTTCCTAGAGTGAAGTTTTGTTATTTTTGAGATAAGATTGGTATTATGGAGAATGATTCTCTTGCTAAGAGACTCTCAGCTTTAATGATTCTTATAGATGTTAATGTATTCTTCTCTATGAGAGAAGTTTGAGGTACAAGCCCTTGTTAATGCATTCTTTTGTGTGAGAGAAGTTTGAGGTGCAAGCCATTTTTAATGCATTCTTCTGTGTGAGAGAAGTTTGAAGTGCAAGCCATTGTTAATGCATTCTTCTCCATGAGAGAAGTTTGAGGTGTAAGCACTTGTTAATGCATTCTTCTCTATGAGAAATGTTTGAGATGAAAGCCCTTATTCCACCCTCTAGGAGTAGCTATGGCAGATCCACCCTCTAAGAGCAGCCATGGTGGATGTCATGCGAGAGATTCCCTGACTTAACTCGTGTTTCTTCACCCTCTTGGAGTAGCCATGGTGAATGTCATGCTCAGATGACAATATCATGTTGAAGGAAATTTTGAGAAGTTTTGTTATTTACACTTTTTGGTTGAAGCTCTTTGTACTTGTCATGTTGTGTGACACCCTAACTCATTAATGATTTCCCTCTTGCTAAGAGGGAGTGTTAACGATTTTGTAGCCGTGAGAGAATTCGTTTACCTATGATGATCTACCACGAGATTCTCTGGAATTCATCTGAATTAAGGGACTGTGATTTCCATTGCCCGGTTTGTTCATTTATCTAATTGCTCTTCCTAGTTCTTGTTTCTCTACCTGGTTCAAGAACTACTTCATTTGCAAATATGATACTATTCCTCTTTTATTGGTTCCGGCTAAGTATTTGGTTGGGCTCGAGCTATAGAAGTTTTCAAATTGTTGTTGAGTGGCTCTTGTATTGAATTCAAATGTTGAGTTAGTCTTCATATTATGGTTGTGCCGTGTTTTTATTGTGACCAGCTAGCAACTAGCTGACTCTATCATGTTCGGGCTGTATCTTTTCACTGTGGTTGGAAAGCTTTCAAGAGAATCGCATATAATGTGACCTGGTACCATGTGTGGTGACTTGCCACCGTACATGTTAACTATGGTCATGTTGTTGGCTTATATCGTCGGTTCATGATTTAGAGTTATCGTCAATTCAAGGGCAGCAGACGTCAGTTCATGCTTGGAGGTTTCTATTTAGGCTTCGTAACTGATTGTCCCTTGACGTTCCATGAGAAACTCTACAAGTCTCATCATGATTCATGTAATGCAAATGAAAACAAATCACCATGATGATACCTTCATTTTGTTCTGTGGATTTTCAGTGATTTTGGGTTGTGTGTTTCTTCAGCCTTGAGTGTGAAATTGTTGAGTGACATATATATTGTATCTACATATGTGATCTGTTGATAATCACTATGCTTATTTCGTGAGATCATTTGTAATTAGTTCTCCGTTAGATGTTAGAGATTGCCAGTTTTCCTGTTACGTACTGTAAAAGTGTTCAATTTCTTAAGGACGTTAATCAAGCTTATTGATTGACTTTTTGAAGTCATCAATCATGAGCGAGAAATTAGTGTATTTTTTTTGAGAATTAAATAAAGGGATCATCATCTTGTGGGCTGGGTTTTTCACCCTCAAGTAGAGGGTTTTCTCAGGATATGTCTTTTGTGTTGAGTTAGCTACAATAGAGATCTTTATCTTGGGGCGCTAATACCGTTATGGTCACCTTCAGCTGAAAAGACATTTATGATAATTGCAATATTAAACATAAAGACATGTGTCATATTTCATGCGTTAAGGCATGGAAATACGAAGAGTTATATTTGAAAATAAAGAGCTAATTTTGGAAATTGAAGTGACCTTCGGTGAGGATGTGAAGAGTCTCTGCTTATGTTATATATATATCGTATCAAGCGAAAAACACTATACGCTTGAATTTCATTATCAATAAAATGATCTTTTGTTGTGTGTGGCTGGATTTTTCTCTTCATTCTCTAAGGGTTTTCCCAGGATATTTTTGTGTGTCTCTTGCATCTTTTCTAGTTATCCGTTATTGTTGTTTATCTGATTTCTGGGTTAAAATCCAACATGGTATCAGAGCAAGGTTTAGATATCAGCAATAAAGGAATTTCCAGTCTAGTTTCTTTATATCTGTGTATTTGTTTTAGATTGCTATTTTGTAAACAATCATCAAGCTTTGCAGTGGTGATGCTATGATAACTTCAATTTATGTATTCATGTCTCTTCTTATATATCAATGATCATTTCTTCCTCCCGTGCTCAAGGTAGGTCGATTATTCTATCTGTTTTAAAGTGTATAATTAAATCTTACCGTATATATATATATATATGTTTATGATATGTTACCGTGTGGAGGCAAGTTATTTTGATGTCTGTCATGTTTTTTTTCCGAAGATTCCTTCTTTGACTTTTGATAAAGTCCTTTGTGTCTATCCGCCTTGGCTCCTTGTTGGCATTCATGCTGTAGTCTCCTTGAGAATTTTTTGTTTTTGGTATTTGTCTAAACGTGGCCTTGTTGAGTTGTCTTGGGACTCTGGTATCCCTTTCTCTTGCAGAGGAGTTGTGTGGTGTTAGGGAAGGAGTTATCAATAAGTGATATCCGCATACCTGATATAAATCTTCACATTCAGGTTGTGTGGATATGATGCCGCTGGAGATCTCATCTCATGTAGCATCTTTGATTTTACTGTGCTTTCATATTTTCATTTCTCTTTCTGTAGTATTAATATGAAGTGTATTTATTCTCTATTTGCATATGTGGTATCCTTATCAATGATCAGTTGGTATTCTATTTTAGCATCAATTTTTTCTCTCTCCAACTTGTATTAAGGGAAGATAAGATAATGATATTAATGTCCAACAAAAGACCAACAAAAGGTCTATGGGATTGCAAGATTACAACAATGAGACTGTCAACAGCAGGAGCACACAAAGGTGTCCGAAAAATAAATACAAACAACAAGAGAAAGCAAATAGAGAACCAGAGAGAAGGCCAAGAGAGAGACTAAGAGTCCTTTCTAGGTGAAAAGAAATCAATAACTGAATGATAAGCATGCCGAAGAGTAAAGGCCCTGCTCTGTCTATGACCACTCATAGAGGAGTGTCGCTGGTGCAAATATCCAGTCCGGGATCTAACACATCTGGAATGCTTGGTAGATCTAGTGGAGCTAGAAGGACTTTTCACACCATGCAAAGGGGATAATGGCGTGAAGAAGGCAGTAATGAGCTGAGTAGATGAGTGTCGATGCGGAAGTAGTGACTAGATCATGCCATCACGAAGCATAGTGGCCTCCCAAAGATAAAGTGCAAGACAGTGCTGATCATAATAGCTAAAGAAATCATAGAGCGAGAAGCATTCCTGGAACAGACAAAAAAATCTCCCTCTGATCTCATAATAAATGGGGCAACAAAAAATGAAGTGTCTCAGACTCCACCTCACCCAAAGTACAAAGCCTACAGATACGCTCTCCACTGTCAATATGATGGTCAGTCTAGACCCGAAGACGGTGAGAACCAACTCTGAAAGACCCCAAAGAGATACGCAAAGCATGAGACCACCTTCAAGACAGATAGCTAGGACGAACAATAATACTATTAGATATCTCCAAAAAAATGCTTCGCGTAAAAGACCATCTATGGGTGTAGTCCACCAGGAGGATTAACCCAGGTAGTGGCAATGTACTGTCTATAGATGTCAAGTCTGACATGCTCATTCAACTCCTATCTAGAAGGAAGAAGATGAATCGGAGCATCCAACGAGAATTGAAAAGGGGGGAGGCAGTCAATATTAATCCCAAGCGAACCAAGCAGAGAAGAGGCCTGTGTATACCAACAACGTGCACGAGAACCAGTCTCAGCACTCGCAGTAGACACAAATGAATAGTAAGCTAAATAGGAGTAACGATCACAATCACCAGCATGATCCACAAAACCATGAAGACGGTGTAGGAACCAAACCAAATCAAAAATTGCCGCAAGACTAACAGGATGAGTGCCGAACTCCGCAAGAATAACACTATGAGGAGTGAACCTGTGACATCTAATAATGCACCTCAAAAATAAAGTCCGAACCTGCTTGATCGAGGCCCAATCAAAACCAAGAAGAGATGGGCCCCAAATCACAGAACCATATAGAACAGTAGACCTCACAAGGGAGTCCAAGAGAGATAACTTAGATGAGGTATCCTGAAAGTGATGTCTGAAACATTGTTTCTCAAGCAAAGCAAGAGAACCCATGCCCTTATTAACTCTGGGCTGAATAGTTGGCCTCATACTAAATCGTGGTCCAGAAACTTAAACCCCCAAATAAGTATAGGATGTAATGATCTCGATATCCTGGCCCTGAAAAAAGAAATGGGGATGGGAAGTCTTTAAACAATTAAAGATCATGACCTGAGTCTTACTTAACCACAAGCTGTCGCAGATCACAGAAGGAAGCCAAGCCATCAAGAAGCCTCTGTACACTGTCTGGAGAGGAAGCAAGGAGAACCACATCATCAGCAAAAAGAAGGATGGAGATCATAACTTGGTGAAGATAGCAGCCATCACTAGGGAGCGAGGATCTCCATAGGAAATCCTTGAGCTTATCAATATATAACCCGAACAAAGTAGAAGAGAGAGGACAACCTTGCTTAACCCCAATGGTGCTATGGATTAGATCCGAGAAACCCTCAGGAGTCCTGAATCTGCCAATCACAGTCTCGTATAGTCTCATGATAGCGGTACGTAACATCTCAGATATGCCAATCTCCATAAGCCTCTCAAACAAAGCCACCCTGGGAACAGAATCAAACACTTTGTGAAAATCAACAAAGCAACAATAAATCTTCTCCGATCTATGTCTAGCCTCCTCAATAATAGCCCGTAAACTAAAGATGTGATCCATAGTCTAATAGTCTGCTTTGAAACCAACCTATCCTCTAGCCCTGCAACCAATCCTGTCAAGCTCACCAGATAACATAGTATTAAGGGTTGTCGCATATAGTTTGGCAAACGTGTGCCCGATCATGATGGTTCTGTAGTTTCCCAAATCAGAGACTAAGCCAGTCTTGTGAATAGGATAAATCAAATGCCTGGACCAGGAAGTCGGAAAACCAGTGTGGATCACTCTATTAAAGAGAATAGAGAGATAGGGTCCCAGAACTAAGGCACCAAACTTAAAAAATTCAGCCTGAAAACCTTCCTCATTAGTAGCTCTACTACACTTCATGGATCTGATGGCCTCAAAAAAGTGGGAAGGGGTGAAGGCTGCCCCGGAATGTCATAAAGAGTCGTGGTGTGCAAAGTAAGGGAGCGAAAGTCGAGGGCGAAGGAAGGAGGAGAATTGCGAGGGAAAAGAGTGTGCCAGAAAGAGCTGGGGATTGCGGATTGGCGTGGGGCAAAGGGATTTGCACTTGGAAACGGCAAAAGAACGTTTCTTACCGCAAAGAAAGCAAAGGTAAGAAGAGCGAATGTGGACAGTCAGTGGAGGAAGCCTCAAAAGCAAAACGCATAAAACAATGGAAAGATTCATAGTCAATATCAAACCATTGGTTCATAGGGCAAGTATTACGATGTTTGCTCCGAAGGGGCAAAGGAGGGCGATGAGGACTGGAAAGAATGGCAGATTTCTAAATAGCCGATGCAAGTAGGTCAAACATGGAAGCGGCCTCGCATGAGTCAGAAAAGCACAAAGGTTTGAGGAGCTTCGAAAGATGAGCAGAAAAGAGCTCACAATCACCATCAATAAAATGGAAACGAATGGGTGAGCGAGCAATGATAGAAGAGAGATGAGGGGCCGAAATAGTGAGTGGAAGATGAGGGGAGAGGCGAAGGTGAATACTGAGGAGAGCATGATCCGCAAGAGGAAGGCGCATAATGGTGACATTACGAATGTAAGAAATGAAAGAGGGACAGGCAAGGACATAATTGACAACACTAGCTCCACCACCATGAGGCCAACAAGTAAAGAGCTCAGATCCAAGAAAGCAGGAGAGACCATTCAAGATCACCAGACTTGAAGACTCAGAAAGCTGCAGCAGACGTCTATAATATATAGATAAAGGTTCAATGGCATCCTGAGAATGTCACTAAAGCCCCAAGGAAGTTAGATCCATTTTAGTGGAGCAAATGGGATCCGAGCTACGATCAAAAAGTGGAGTTTGGAGTTCCTTGGTTCTCGCATTAAAATCCCCGAGAATAATAATATCACCAAGAGCTGCAAACTGAGAAATAGTCTCGTGAAGGTCAACAAATGGGTCTCCGTCCTCGGTACCATGAATAGCATAGTGGGAGGAAGCTGGTGGGAAATAGCATGTTGCCAAATAAAGATCCCTCTGACAGTGACACTTACGGTCAATACGGAACCACATAAATCTGGCAAACATATCCAAGTGAACAAAAGAAGTGCCACTGAAAATATCTTCCTTGATCAAACAAGCCATGCCCCCCGAGCCACGAACCCCTCCAGAAGCACGAACCTCCTCTCTACATATAGATAACCACTAATAACCAGAAACACTTGAAAGAGGACGAACAAGACTCTCATGTGTCTCAGTAATGATAAGAATATCTGCGGATCCCATAGCATCACATAAAAGACTAGGCATTGACCAAAGAGACCCATTGCCATTCCAGCAGTTAACAAGAAGGGAGCAAGTGGGGCTCTCCCTCTTGTCTGAATGCTAGTGGGACCATCATTTGGCCTTAGGGGCCTGTCTCTCTTCCCAACAACTGGGAAGAGAATCTCTAATAACTACTTTCAAATTCCTGATAACTGCCCATTTACCAGCTTTTTTAGCCTCCGCAACTATCCCATGAGCATGTTTCAGCTCCACTACCTGAGCTTTCGTGAGATCTTCATCTAAGAAAATCTTGGAAGGAAGAGAAAAAAGTTTCCTCTTAGCTCAAAGAGCCTGAAGCCTATCAGCAAGTGAGAAAAATCTGATAAATAGGATGTCCACATGTCCAAAGTCTTTCTTATTGTTTCTTTATGGTCGGCAGTTAGTGGCTCCTCTTTTTTTCTTGTTGAGCATCTTCCCGTCGGCTCATATCTTATTCTCATGTTTGAGTTTGAGTAGTCATGCTCAATGTAATTTTGTATTGTTAACATTATTTTATGCTATCAGCTGTTTTGATTACGATTGTCCTTATGGTTGTTTGCACCTTAGTATTGAAGAAATGTGATGTCTGGTTTTACTATCTAGCACGTGTTTCCCACGTAACGTCACCTCATTCTTGTTTAAAGTGTGCCATTTTTAAGTTCTCGGTATGCTTGGCATGGATTGTGTGAATCGAGCGGTGATAGTAACTGTCGTCCTTTCACCTTCTTTGTTACAAGTCCCATCTTAGTTACCGTTTTTTAAGTAAAGACGATGGTCACCAGATGGCAGCAACTTGGTCATGAGCTGGATTTTATTATAATTCTTCTGTTTTCTGTATCTCGTGTCATTATTTTCCCTCTGGAATTTTCCATTTTCTGTAATCAGCTTCTTTGTACTGTTAATTATTTTTCGTGTTTAGTGGTATAAGTGGAGTGTAGACATAGTTTGTAATCCAGTTTTCTCTCAGTGAGTTGTATTTTTCTGAGCATAAGGTTACTACATGCCAGCATTTTCTTATTGGGAAAATAATTGTCTCTATCATATGGATAGTGCGAGACTTTCAGCATTTTTTAGAATGATCAGTGTCTGTGTATGATCAGTTTGTGTTTTTTATTTCTGGTCTTCCAGTCTATAGCGACATCAAATAATATATTTGTACTACAAATCAGCTTTTAGGTTTTTGCATCATTGTGGTGGTTTAAACATCTCAACCCGTGTGTGGGTATTTAGAAATCATCGGGTTTCAAATTATCTGTAGTACTGTATGAGATTTGTATAAGTTCTGGAATTATGTTTTGATTGTTTTAAGAGTCCATATATATTTTATGACATCTTTCAGAGACATTGGTTCTTGTGAGACTCGTGTGTTTTTAGAAGCTAAGGCTGTGTATTTATGTGTTGTAATAACCCAACTAGCTCACACTACTGTAATGTTGGATAAGATTATTTTTGTTTTGAAATGTCTTGCAATCTTGTGTTTTTCCAGAATATATGAATGTTTTGGTGCATATCAGATACTATAATATGCAAGTAAATAACTCACAATTAATAATGCCAAATATCAAATTCTAGACAATCTTGCAATTAATGACTTGCTAATTTATTGCTTCACAAATTGAAAATAACAATTAAATATAAAGGGAACCTGAAATGTTTGATATAATTCCAATTTGCAGCAGACCGAACACATTCCACCTTGAGCTTTAAATGACACCAATCACAGCATGTATAGGAAAGGCCCACATCCTTCAATAGTCACCAACAATGCCAACCTCCAATACTGCAGTCCTTTAAATGCACAGTTAATGGCATTAAAACCAGACCCCCAATCAATTTCTAGACGCCCAGATTTCTAATTGCAGCAGCTTGGGAAAGCACCAATAATGGCATCTAAAAGCTACAGCCAAGTGGGAATAAACAGGACATAAAATGCTATTCAACGCTGCCCAATATATATCACCAGCAATTAAAAAACCCAATGCCAATATGCAGCGAAAATTGGTGCTAGAAAACAGAGATGTGAAATGCCCAAAATGTGTCTCTATATAGCAGATGCAATTATCAATAATACCTCCAATTTCCTTCACAAATTCAGCCAGCTAAAACCCTCTCCTTAGAAACTGTAGCAACAATCAGGAGGAATGACAAATTGTATACCTCAGCACAATTTGCCAAGCAATCTCAGAATTGAATCCACAATACTTCAGCTGTATATCCCAAACCCTTATACTTCAGCAAGGGCACAAAAATTCAAAACTTCAAAAGTGCCACAAAGACAACAAAGAAAGAAAGATAATCAAATAATTGGATGCTTTACTCATCAAATGGGCTCATATTTATAATCTCCAAAAGGCACAAAGTTTCCCAAATGCAACTTCACTTAAGAAGCTTCCTCAACACAATATTAAAACATAACAAAGTGCCATATAATATAATTCTTAAATACTTTTGGCTCCCAAAAATGACCTTTTCCACCATAACTTAATATTTTGACACACGAGCATTGTTTCTTGTGCCCACGTTTTAAAACTTTTTGTCCCAGTTACAACGAGCTATGGTACTGATGTGACCAACATTAAACACCAACAAAAATAGCAACCTCAGCATATTTAGATGAATAATAATAATAATTCACCCATCTTGTGAAAACAACTGAGGAAGCATCAGAATCGAAATCTGACAACACTAGAGTGATCCTGATGATGAAAGATGATGAATGAACCTGAAGAGGTGACTTACTATAAATAAACTCTCCCTCCAAGATTTTTGGAGCCCAAAATAAAAACTGAGAGCATCATCCAACTCCTCTAACTCAACTGAGCTCATCGGAACAAACAATTTGACTTACTATAAATACTAAGTACCTCAAACAGAGCCAAAACACACCATAGGCTACTGGAAAGCCTATAACAACAACTGAAACCCTCAAATCCCACTGTCAGCTCATGAGGGTCACAATGGTGAACTGACCAAGCCAAATGCAGAAACCTTGCTAAAAATGGGGACATTACATGTGTTCAAGTATTCTCCTTATTAGAGTCATTTTGTATTAGCGTGTGCTGCAGAGCATATGCACAATCTATGGTTGATTGATTCTTGTGAATGTTTTTCATATGTTTTGTATGCAGTTTTGTTATTAAGAGACTCTAAGACATTTGCGGTATGGCTTTTGATTTACTGGGAGTAGATGTCAATCATAAAGGATATTCTTCGAGTGTTTATGATTATTGCATGCTATGCTCAACAAAATAGATAAGTATTTTACTCAGAGCGTTGATCATGAATCTGTGTCATACATTGTATGGTTATTAATTTCCATTATGGTTGATGTTATCAGCTTTTAATATCTCTTTTGGTTGTAAAGTGCAACAAGAAGTAATGAGATGAGGGATGTTGTTGTTACATAATCAGAGGGAGATGTTTAGCTTTAGAGGGAGGATACTACCACGACCCTGTTATGGTGATCAAAGTAACTCTTAATTATAAGAGGGATCATTTATGGAACCCCTTTCAATAATTGTATGCATTTTGTTAATTAGACTCCTTATCTACCTTATCTATGATAAGTTATTGATATTGTAGATTTTGAGACTCTTAATGTAAATGAGTTTCAACTATGATTTTATGGGGTTATTATGCATGAGAAATTAATAAATTGTAAGAATCAGCTATGATAACTCTTTTACTCTGGGAATTGAACATCATTTTGAGAGGGTCCATGATGACATGAAGTTGAGAGATCTCGAGATGGGAGTTGGATGTCATGTTGAGAGATTCCATGACAATTCATGTTGAGAAAGTTTGTGATTAAAGGACTAGCTGTGATTCTTACAAGTCTATCATGTTGAGTGATTCCATGATTATTAGTTATGAATATATATTTCCATCTATCATGTTGAGTGATTCCATGATTATGAGTAATTGTTATAGATCTATCATGTTGAGCGAGTCCATGATTATTAATAATGAGTAAATTGTTCTCTTAGTATCATGTTGAGAGATTCCATTAAAGTTGGTTGTGCTTCTTGCAAGGTTTTCATGTTGAGTGATTCTATGAATTTTATAGGATCTATGTGATTAGATTTTATCGTTGACATTTTGGTTGCAGCCCTGTGCGACTGTTCAACTAAAGATCTCTATCTCTCTCGCTAAGAGGGAGTGTTGGAGTTAGCTGCGACAGAGATATTTATCTCTAGGCAATAATACCACTATGGTCACCTTCAGCTGAAAATGACATTTATGATAAATTGTAATATTAAACATAAAGACATGTGTCATTTCATGCGTTAAGGCATGGAAATATGAAGAGTTGTATTTGAATAAAAAGAGTTATGTTTTGAAAATTGAAGAGACCTTCGGTTCGGATGTGAATGGTCTCTCCTTATGTTTATATATATATATCGTATGAAGTGAAAGACATTGTACACTTGAATTTCATTGTCAATAAAATGATCTTTTGTTCTGTGTGGCTGGGTTTTTCCCTTCATTCTTGAACGGTTTTCCCAGGATATTTCTGAGTGTCTCTTGCATCTTTTCCAGTTATTCATTATTGCTGTTTATCTTATTTCTGGGTTAAAATCCAACATTTTGTGTTTACTGCTTTTGTGTTTTTAATTTCTGTTCATTGCTATATATATTCTGGTTCAAAATTTAACAATCAGGGGACAATTCATTACCAGTCAAGCAACTGAAAGATTCCAATATCTAGGTTTGTCCATCACTAAGGGAGAAAATACTCAAATTCTTCCAATTTAACTTTTCTGTAGCATCAAATTCCCTGGAACAAGAGTTCATTGGGGGAGGAGAGAAGTGGGTGAAAAATGTTTGCTAGAATTATATACCTAAACAATCAGCTGAAGAGAGGACTGTAATAGGACAACCACTCAGATGAGAAGATTTCAAAAATACCCACTTATTAAAATTTTAGATCCTTATAGATTGGAAATGTGGTCAATTTCTGTAATTTGTAGCCAAATGGAGAGTCCTATATATATTCTGGTTCAAAATTTAACAATTGTGGGACTTTTTATGACTGGTCAGGCAACTGAAAGATTCCAATATCTAGGTTTGTCCATCACTAAGGGATGGAAATGTGAGACTTAAATTCTTCCAATTTAACATTTACTGTAGCAACAAATTCCCTGGAGCAAGAGTTCATTTGGGGGAGAGGAGTGGATGAAAAATGTTTGCTAGAAAACAATCAGCTGAAGAGAGGACTGTAATAGGACAACCACTCAGATGGAAGATTTTCAAAAATACCCACTTATTAAAATTTTAGATCCTTACGGATTGCAAATGTGGTCAATTTCTGTAATTTGTAGCCTAATGGAGAGTTCTATGCGGTTAACCATGTGTTTGATTGGACTATAATGGCGTAGATTCGTTGACAGGTCCTATTGATCACAATACAGCTAGAAGTTGTAACAAACCCCACAAAAAAGGATATAGCTAGAAATTATATTCTATCAAAGCTAAGCACAATAGTCATTAGTGGTGGCATTCTCTAATGCCAAACAGGCCAAGGTGGGAAAATAAAATGAAAAGAAGGAAGGCCACTAAAGGGAGTGTCTAGTCTATGAACCTACAAATATGCTAATTCAAATGAATCGAATATAAAGCAACTTTCCAGGGCTAACTACTTTCTAGTGCATCACAAGCTATAGATGGTCAAAGGCTTCCTAGGGCTAGGTTTAGAAAACACCTATGGGGTCTTCCAATTTAGCAAAGGATACATGAAAGCACAAAACCATAAACACAAGTTGTTTGATGGTGGCATTCTCTAATGCCAAACAGGCCAAGGTGGGAGGATAAAATGGAAAAAAAGAACGTCTCTAAAGGGAATGTCTAGTCCATTAACCTACAAATATACTAAATCAAATGAATCAAATATAAAGCAACTACCCAAGGCTAACTACTTACTAGTGCATCAAAAGGTATAGATGGTTAATGGTTTCTCAAGGCTAGGTTTAGAAAACACCCATGGGGTCTTCCAATTTAGTGAAGGATACATGGAAGCACAAAATCATATGCACCTTCCCAAGGCTAACTACTTACTAGTGCATCAGAAGGTATAGATGGTTAATGGTTTCTCAAGGCTAGGTTTAGAAAACACCCATGGGGTCTTCCAATTAAGCGAAGGATACATGGAAGCACAAAATCATATGCACGTTCCCAAGGCTAACTACTTACTAGTGCATCAGAAGGTATAGATTGTTAATGGTTTCTCAAGGCTAGGTTTAGAAAACACCCATGGGGCCTTTCAATTTAGCGAAGGATACATGGAAGCACAAAATCATATGCACCTTCCCAAGGCTAACTACTTACTAGTGCATCAGAAGGTATAGATGGTTAATGGTTTCTCAAGGCTAGGTTTAGAAAACACCCATAGGGTCTTCCAATTTAGCTAAGGATAAATGGAAGCACAAAATCATATGCACAGGTTGTTTGATGGTAGCATTCTTTAATGCCAAACAAGCCATGGTGGAGGATAAAATAGAAAAGGAAGGTCTCTAAAGGGAGAGTCTAGTTTGAGAACCTATGAATATATTAATTTGAACAAATCAAATATGAAGCGAGTTACTTCCCAAGGCTAACTACATACTAGTGCATCACAACTTATACATGGTCAATAGCTTCTTGGGGCTAGGTTTAGAATATACCAATGGGATCTTCCGATTTAGCAAAGGATACACAAAAGCACAAAACTATATGCACGAATTGTGTGATGGTGGCATTCTCTAAGCCAAACAAGCAAAGGTGGTAGGAAAAAATGGAACAAAGGAAGGTCTTTAAAGGGAGTGTCTAGTCTATGAACCTATGGAGATAATAATTCAAAAAGATCAAATATAAAGAAAATTACCAAGGTTAACTATTTTCTAGTGCATTACAAGTTATAGATGGTTAGTTGCTTCTCAAAACAAGGTTTAGAAAACATCTATGGGGGCTTCCAATTTCGCAGAGGATACATGGAAGCACAAAACCATATACAGGGGTCATTTAATGGTGTGGGTTGGGAGGGCGATCCCTTCAACCATCACCAAAACCTATATGGAAAATCCAACTAAGTTTATAACAATAGCTCTTTTTTTGTGATATTTAAAAACCATTGGTACATGGTTTCTATGCTAAAAAGGAAAAAAGAACGAGGAGCGAGGAAAAAGGGGAAAAAAACTTAGTGCCACTACTTTTCCAATCACCAAGATCCCACAAGGTCAAGGTGGATATCATACAATGAACAAAGTATAAGGCCCTAAAAAGACTAGGCTGCAGCAGATGATGACACTGAAAAGAGTTTTGATACCGAATGGTAAGGTCCTTGCAAGAGATTAGTCAAATAACAAAAATACAAAAAGATATATGCTACATATGGAAACACAAGACTGATAGAATCATATTGCATTGAAATTACAGATTGACATTGCAATATATCACCAGCCTTCAAGGGGGCAACCTCCTCAAGCAATAGAATGTGATCCATGGATGATGCAATCCACTATAAAACCTTTTATTTATACTAGTTCAATTACAAATGATCTACTACTTCCCATGCATGTGTGATATACCAATTTAGCAAAAGGGATGACTTACAGAGCATACACATCAGTTTCTTGCATTAACATAGCTCAATACAAAAGATTTAAAGCAATAAATTAGGAAGAAATAGTCAGAATGCAAGTCCTGACAGTTTCCTTAGCCTGTAAACCAAAATTGAATGAGCATTTTGTTATCACCGTTGAGAATGTTTACCTTGGGCGAGACTCATAATGTATGTCAAACTATATTTTAAGTCACAATGTTCAAGTTCAGCTTCAATCCATACAATTTCAGTGAAGTCGTGGAGTCAACTTATCCAAGATCAACTGCCCTCCGTTCGATAAATACAGTTCAACAAGTGAAAAATATATATTATATGCCGATGTTTGAGGGAAATTAATTAATTTTACTATTAATATTTGTAGGTTTAGGTGAATCTATTAATTTATGCTGAAGTCTGTCTAAGGAAAAACTTTGCAAAATGACCAATTTTATTTTTGAAAACTCAGCCAAATGGGAAAAAATAGTAGGCCATAAATTTACCACATACATTTTAATGATTAGTGTCCACCTTTGTACATTTAGCACTGAAATAATGGGTGATGATAAAGCTCTACACTGAACAGTACACGGAATTTTCACCATGAATTGAACATGGTCATCTGCAACATTCTAAATGCTTACAGCAAGCTGAAGGCCAACTAGCCAAGAACTCCTGCGAAGATTCTGGGAAATCTATCTCACCTAATAAATGTTGCGAAGCGGCCTTGGCAAGGAGAAGGTGAACTAGCCTAAACGGTTCCTTCTTCCGATCTACAAAATGATGGATCCATGCATCCAAAGCTTTAACTTCCTTCTCTGATTTCGGCCCCTTCACCTGTGCAACTTTAGAATAGAATGTAGAGATTTGATACTCCGCGGAGTTGGGTTCATCCATTTCAAGGGACTGATGAGATCTTTGGGGTGCCAGAAAACAGTCCCCATCAAGCTTCAAATGCTTACATAGGTCAACTATGTCGTCAAAACCTCCAGATTCTCTCTCTGTATAATCTTTACTGTCATCAATATCAAGGCACTCGTCCCAAGTTTCAGTCTCTGGTTCTCCTGATGGAGTCGTCCACACTTGAGAAGGATGAGAAAGAAATTCTGCAGCTGCACCACTCTCACCTGAAGAGGATGAGGCGTCCACGAAGACCTGTGCCCTATAGCCCAGAATTGGCGACCCAAAACTGAATTGTGTATTTGGCGATGCCATGCTCGACTGAATTTCCTTGCTATCATTTTCAAATTTTGAAGAATTTGGTACAGGTTTGTCTTCTGAGTTTGTAAGCATTTTTTGCCTTTTGGGAGGAGATACATCAGAGTTGCTTGGAAGACTCTCGTTGGAGGTTCTACCAAAACCCTCATCTGTGTTTCCCAAATTCAGTTTATCCTTGTTTGGTGATCCTTTTTTTGATGGGCATTCCGATATAATCCTGCGCTCTACCTGCGACAAAAAATAGTTCGAAATTTGTTTAAGACGATTCTCACAAATGAAGTAAAAGAAGAACTTCAATATTTTAATTGAAGAAAACAAGTTTCAACAAGTAAAGGGCAAAATGGTTGTGGGCGTATGAAAGCATGTTTACTCGATTAGGATATGTCTCGAAATTGGATGTTCACAACATTGTGACCTCGGCGAGTTACAGGGAATGTATTCGATCTTCTATTTTAATTTGTCCATCACAGTTTATCAATCTTATGCAGAGGTGAAGAAAATTGAAGGTTTCTGAGTGCGGAGAAAAAACGAACATGTTCCGAATAAACCAATCCGTCCCCAACAATAAAAATTAGTGGGAGGTGAAAAAACACAAGCAGGAAGCCATGGATTAGGCGGAAAACTCCATTGAACTTGTGGATTAGAAAGCTCGTTTTAATCTGAACACCCTGCATTGCGAGAATATATGAGAAATGGTACATCATGTTACCTGTCTTAAAGAAGAGAGAAAATGGTGTCGTCGGAAGGGCTTCATTAAGGATAGTAGTGATTATTTACTGCGCTTTCTGAACGCTCAAGCCTGCTGCTCCTTCGTAATGAAGAGACTGCGGTACGGTACTGTTATATCGTATGAGACCATTCGAACAGAGTCGTTTCGTACGTCTGCATGGTTAACATTTTATAAAAGCTTAATTTTTTTTAAAGATGAATAGTCATTTTCAATTAATAAATAATACACTAGTTATAATTCAGAGAAAAGGGATACAAGATAATCCTGGGAGAGTTCACATAGCCGAAGTCGAAATCAACAACTATTCATAATAAAAAAACATTAAGCAATCCCTCAGACTGTCAAAGTAGTGATAGCTAAGGGAGGTGGTTCATCGCGATCATGGAAACCCAGTCATCTTTGGGATTGGCAGTCATCAGTAGCATCATCAAGGGTCTGGTCTTCATCTTTTGTATCAGCTCGCGGGGGTGAAATAGCCAACTCCAGGCGAAAAGGTCATTTTCCAGAAACCACACAAGGAGCACCAGGAGGGGAGCCACCAAACCTGGGGACCAACTTGAGCCACGGTGAGGCAAAAAAGTCAAGTGGCATTGCCAACCACCATCGCCACCACTACCAGAGTGGTGGCGGAAAACCTGCGAGCATGGTGTGTGAGAGCGGCAAGCAGAAGAGTTGCCCCCCCCGACAGCAGCCCCTAGGTGGAGTGTGATCTATCGAGGCATCAAGAGGCACTCTAGCAACCATATAGGAAGCATTACCCCAATGATTGAGTAGCTCCTGAAGGTGGGCCACCTCCAGAGGCACCTTATTGACTTGGACTTGAATCTACATAATTACATTGTTACAAATGCATGCTTTAGTGTACATAACAACATTTATGTCAAGAAAACTGTGAGTGAAAAGAACAACATTCTTATCTTTCCACAAAGTAAACAAAATCTTCATCATTGAAGGTATGCCAAATCTGGGTAAACTACCTAGGGAACTTGGGGGAGTCACCCAATAGAACTATATGCCAGGAAAAAGGTTATGGTTGAAATGGCTTAAAGAAATCACAAATCCAGTGCCAATAGTTTTGGGCACATCTACAGAACTAAAAAAATATGCAAAAACGACTCTGGTTGCACATAGAATGGACATTGAGGATCTGAAATCCCAATATGCTTGAGTCGAGACCCAAGGGGAAGACCTTGAAACACCAAGCACCAAGCAAAATGGGCAATCTTAGGCTCAGCAATGGCACTCCATATAGTGTCAAAACACTTTCTCCATTGAGAAAGGGAAGACCGCAGATGCTAGCGCCAGTTGAGGGTATCCACAATCGGTAGATGGGGAGAAAGTCATTGATACCCCAAACTTGGTTTGTAGCTGGTGAAGGGAGTGGCAGGATACCACTTCCAATCTATCCACCAAAGTCGAACAGACTGAATACCCACCTTGTGAAGTAAGTGATCTAGAATTGCAGAAAGCAACAAATCAAAAGTCTGTCGATTTGGACGGGCAAGACAAAACTGAACTTGCATATCTTCCCAAGATTTGAGACTCATAGAGACCCTGGAAAAGAGGTCCTTAGGTGTCTTGATGCCACGTTTGAAAAAATCCATAGCACTAGCTCCTTGAGTCTTGGCCAGAGGAATACCCTAGATAGCAAACAGTGGAGACCACCAAATGTTCTACTGGTTCGAAGAGAGCCCATCATAGAACCCATCACTAGACTAGCGAAGCCAAGGTTTGACAACTTCCCAAGCTTTCCATATGCTCTTGATAACAAAAGAGCCCTGAATGTGCACAGGTTCCCACATGATGAGAAGGGTTTGAAAGTCAATCCCCTTCCATGCAAGCCTATTAACAGGAAACCCAGAGGCAATGCAGTGCCAAACCAAAACTTTCCAAGCTTCATCTCTACTAATGGCACATACAATCCACTTGGCACAAAGTGTAAGGCCTTGCTTATGCATGGAAAGAAGGCCAAGGCCTCCAAACTCTTTGGGGAGACAACAAAAATCGCAGGCCACTTTGTGAAATCCATGATGGTCAGAACCAGAAGCCCAAAGAAAGTCACAAAGCAATCGCTTTAATTTCATATATGAGGCTTTGGAAGGAGCCCAACAAGAAGAATAATAAACATGTGTGGCCACCAAGACCTTTGAACAAATCTAAAATCTCCTCGCAAGAGAAAGGGGTTTAGTAAGCAAATAGTCAAGCTTCTTTTCAATTTTAACAAGCACAATGTTCCACAAATCTATTGGTGAAGCTTGAAAGGCAAAGGGAATGCCTAGAAAGCGAAAAATCTTCCCTTGAGTGACCCATTTCCATTCAAACTAGTCAAGCCATGGCAGAGCTTAAAGAAAAGATTGCCTATAGTAGAGCATTTTGTGTCATTAAATAGTAGAACCAGAGGCTTGACAAAAGGTGTCCAGGCATTGCAAGACATTAGTGATGTTCTCCTCATCCTCCAAAAGAGTGAGAAATGAATCATTATCAAAGTGCCCATTGACCAACTAAGATGAGGAATCTGGCAAGGAGATGTCACGAACCAAACCAAAAGAAATGGAGTGGGCTAGCAAGTAACCAAACCCTTCAACAACAAGAACATATAAAGTTGAAGCCAGAGGGCAACCCTGTCGGATAGAGAAAAAGAGCCCAAAGGCTTTAGATTGAGAGCTATTGATAGTAATACAAGCATTAGCATCTCCACAGGCTGAAGAAAATTGGGACTGAAACCTAAAGCTTGAAGCATAGCTAAGATGAAAGGCCATTCAATTTGATTATAAGCTTTAGCAAAATCAATTTTTAAAAACACAGACAGTTGATTGGATTTGCGAGCCCATTCTATGCCTTCCTAGACAGCAATGACGTTGTCAAGAATATACCTAGACTTGATAAAGCTAGTTTGTTATGGTCACACAATTAAAGGCAGGAGATGGCGAATTTTAAGAGATATTGCTTTAGCAATAATCTTATAAGACACATTAAGTAAAGTGATGGACCGTTAGTTATAGATATCCTCAGGATTATCAGCTTTAGGTATGAATTTGATGTTTCCTTTGTTGATAATAGCTCCTAGACTCTTAGAATAATAGGCTTCAAGATAAACTATGTGCAGGTCTGGACCAATAGACTCCTAGAGGTGCTTGTAAAATTCACAAGGAAACCCATCACACCTGGGGGATTTGTCATCAGCCATGGAAAAGACTACCTCCTTAAGGTCTCAGATGGTGAGAAGTTGCTCACAGGAAGCACGTTGCTTGACCGTTGAGCGGTTTGGAGTAACAGAAATACACTTTATGAGGGCTTCCTCTCCAGCAACCAAATTTCCTTGCAAAGCAAAAATATTTTCATAGTGGTGAACAAAAGCTTGCAGGATGTCAGGGAGATTGGAGAGAACAGAATTGCCCTATTTGATCTTCTTAATCCCAAAATTGGTATGACGAGCTCTAAGAGCCTAGAAGAATTCTTTAGAAGCCTTATCGCCAACCTCTAGCCAATGGAGGCGAGCTTTGATTTGGGCCCCTCGAGAAGCATAATTATCCACAATTTGTTTGTCATGATGAAGCTTGGCAAGCTAGATTTGCAGATCAACATCAAAAGGGTTAAGGGTGAGAGCTTCAAAAGCTTTCTTGAGAGTCGTGGTAGTGGATTCATAAGATTGTCACTTGAAAATTGTCAATTGTCGCCCATAGATGCACGGAAATCTAGCAATTTGGTTAACAACATCATTCCACCATTGAATCCAACCTATCTGAGAAAGCAAACATGGCTCCAAATTCCAGACACATAGTATATGAGCAATAGCGGAAGCTCGCTGGACAACTATGTGCCAAGAAATGGTAAAATAAATGGGATAGTGGTCGAATAATGTCACATCTGGTAGAGGAATAACAGGTAAATCTCAATCCTCAGAAAAGGAGAAAAAAGATTGTGCAGTAATCATGGCACGATCGAGACATTTTAAAATGTGGTCAGAGCTAGCTCGTAAATTAGACCAAGTGTACCAGACTCCACTATGCTAGTGGTGGTTAGTATTGGGATCATAAAGGCCCAATTTATTATGCTTGTAGTACCAGGCTTCCCTTTCCCCAGTTGTCCAGCGAAAAGGAAAAATGTCATCTTTGTCAGAGATCAACTCAACCATTTTAAAATCACCATACATAACCCAAGTAGGTGGAGGCAAGTTGTCAGCCATTTAACCCCACAATTGAGATCTTTCCACAACATTATTGGAAGCATAAACATTAACTACTCCAAAGGAATTATTGTTGATAGAAAGCAAAAGCCAAATTATTCTGTGCATGGGGTTAGAACCATGTGAAATATTAGCAGAATGAAGACGAGGTGACAGAAGAGTAACTACACCACCTCTACCAGTTTCATGTTGAGAGGAAAACATAATGCTATCTGACCAAATGACGCAACATGCAGAAGAAAGCATGAAACCAAAAAACTTAACCTCTTGCATACAAAGAAAATCTAAATTACCAAGTCTATGATGGGTGTCCCTGACATAGTACTTTCTGGAGAGATCTATAAGACCTTCCACATTCCATGATAAAAAAAAATCATGAAAACTCTTCCATATCTTCCTCGTCCTCAAGAGAGGAGTAACTATTTTGCAAGAAAGTTCTTGGTTGAAGCCAGAAGGAAACTCCTTTGGACTAATAGTCTGTCATTTCTCCTCTGGCTTCTCAACACGTCCAGAGGACTACAAGAATGTTGCACATTCTAAGTCACAATGAATGATGCAGCAAATGAAGTGTGAACCACAATAGGAGTGGTAACCCTTGCGGCCACCTTGATCCCCTATGAACTACTAGGGTTTGAAACCTGAGAAACAACAAGATTTGATTTCGAAAAAACTATCGTCGACCCTATAATGGCTGAGGTTTGTGCTCTTGTTGAAATAGGAGGAACTGAAATAACAGCAGCATATGACTATTTAGGAGTCAAGGGAGTCTTGCCCTTACGCCCAATAGTAGTCTATTCCTCCTTTTGTTTTCCTTCTGCTGGTTTGGCAAGGGCCTCCTTAGGCGGGGGTTTAACCCTGGGCACTACCAAAGAGCAATCCCTAATCTTGTGTTTCATTGACTAACACTATAACAGGTGTTGGGCAGGTTCAAATAGAGCACCTTCTAAGAGAAGGTTTGAGAACCAATTTGTATCTCCATAGAATCCTTGAGATCCTTGGAGAGATCAACCTCGACACAAACACATTTTTGAGGATGAGCATTGAAAAAAAAATTGTGTTCCTTGGTAATAACTTTGCCAGGAGTATTGGCAATATACTCAATAAAAGGCCAACACGGCAAGGGTAAACCTGGGAACTCAACCCACATAGAAACCCTAAGATTTTTGTCATCAGAGATAGTGAAGTCTCGAGATCATCTTTGAAAAACTAGCAGGGAGGAACACACTGACCAAGGGCCATTGTTAAAAACTGTATCTGCCTGAGATGAGTTGGCAAATGAAATAAAAAAAACCTTTGGTAAAGTTTTCCATAGCGTCAAGGCAGACTCCATGAGGAGTCCAGCTCTTGTTAACTCATTCTCGGAGCATAGCTTCAGGAGGAGTCCTACTCACAAAATACCTTATCAAGGTATATTGTTCTAACCAATCACAAGCAGCATCAAATTCTTGCAAAGGAAGGATAATATCAATATTACCTCATAAAAGACCTTTGGGATGAATTTGCGAGGATATTTGTTCAATGGAGGCACCATGGCTATCTGAAGCAGCAGCGTGAACACCAGTATCAACAACTGGGTCACCGTTGGCCAGGGTCATTATAAACTAGCCTAAAAACACCTACACTAAATGTGGTCTAACAAGTGGTAAACACATATGAGAGCTCAAACAGAGTCGTATGCAAGGAAACTCAAAAATTAGAAGAGTGAAAAACTCTACCCCCATATGCTCCACCTTTACCCTCTTGTATCCAATAGGAATTAAATTGAAGGTCCACTCATAAATGAAGAAAAAAGAACATAGTTTTATTAATTGCTCAAGGCAACTAGTAATAGTTTGTGATTAATTTATATTGATCAATTATACAAAATTCATATAAATTTACAATTGTAGATTAAGGAAAAAAAGCAATTGATAAACTCTAGAACAATTCAATATTTGTATCAATCAAAAGATTTCCATTCTTATTTGTCATTGCTAGTATTTAGATGTAATCACAATTTTCACAATAACTATAAATAATTAACTACATGTTATCTCTTAATTTTACTTATTTACAAAATTTACAAATAATGGATAAGGTTGAAAATACATAAGCTACATTAAACTCTTATCAGCTAATCATTAACTAGGCAAATCTCATTAATAGTCTTCAAACTCTCTTCAAAAAAATATCTCAAAATTATCAAAGTATTCTTTTGGAATGGTGGAAAACCTTAGAAAGACTTGGACTATTGCTTGTACTTTTTATATTTTTATTTGCATCCTTTGTGACCAACAATGTATGTGAAAGATCTTGTTGATTCAATTAGTATAACTAGTCATAAGTGACATGAATAATGCAAGTAGAATTGTATGTAGTTGGATTGTATCTCAGTGCCATTACTTCTTTGTTTGAAGTAGTATAACAATTTTTTACCCACATTGTGATATAACTCGGCGATTGTAATTAAAGAGCGATAATTTTTGTAGCTTGTGACATTTTTCTTATGTGCCTATATCTCTTTCCACAATTAGCTTGAACATAAAATTTTGGTATAATTTTATGGAATGGTCTTCTAGCTTTGTATTTGAACATATTAATAACAAAATATTAATACAATTATCTGATTTTTTTTTTGGCTATCGATGCATCCTTGCAATTTACTTTGAGGACAAGAAGTTGAGAAGGAACATGTTGTTGACCCTAAAGGTAATCAAGTATTGTCAATTAGTGCAAAACACTTAATCATTTACTAGGCAGAGTTGGTCAATCAACACTGTGATCAAGTCATTCTATATAGGCTGAGTGATGTTATGGAGAAGATGTATATAATAAGTCGTTGCCAAGAAAATCAAGAGTCTCCATGTATATAGTGGTTGTTGACTTAACACATGAGTCAAGTATAGTTGAAGTCAAGTGACATCATGAAGAACCAGCATGCGTCAAGCATCAGAAAGGTATATGTGTCGAGTAACATAGTTTTGTATAAATGTTTGGAATGGCAGAAACATTGATGTAAACCATTTTGCCAAGTAAAGAAACATATTTTTATGATCTAGAAGAGAGTCAAAGATGTAATTATGTTTGTAATTACAGATCTTTAATCCCTATGTAATGAG